>JAQIYH010000259.1:0-11176 GCA_034700885.1 Paratullbergia callipygos | reverse complement strand
ACCACAGAGTCAACGCTTAAGTATGACCTTTCAGGTCCTTCTAAGCGTGACAAAATCTCGGTGTTCAATTTGTTTACGTCTTCATTCTTTGGACAAAGAATTCCTCGGTCAGCGTTCATTTTCATGTCTTTGACTTTGATGGACTTTCCAAATATGGAGTCCACCAAGTTTCCATGCTCATCGAAACTTGCCGGAACTTCTACTACATCTTCTCCAAGGTCAGCATCATTGGACAGCTTTCCATCTCCAAGCTTCAGCAGCCATTCTTGATGTTCTGCCTGACCTGGCAACAGTCTCATATTCTTGGGCAGTTTTAGGGGCTTAAATAAGTGCCATAGGTTGCCCATCTTCAAGCAAGACTGGACAATTTTTACTCCGTTTCCCTTTTTGACAACCGGCAAGCATTGCCTAAAATCTCCGCCAAGCAGGATGACCTTTCCCCCAAACGGTTTTTTGTTGTTCACTAGGTCCTGGAGGAGAATATCCACTGCTTTCAAGGCGTGGTGTGGTGTCATTGTCACCTCATCCCACAATATGACCTTGGTATCTCTCAGTAGCTTTCCAGCTTCAGAGTTTGGTCTTATGCTGGAGGTGGAATTCTCTAGCAGTGGTACAGGCAGCTTGAATGTGGAATGGTACGTGCTGCCGAACGGCAGTAGGGTGCCTGCAATTCCAGTTGAGGCACAGCATTTGATTTTCAAGTGCATCCCTGTTACAGTATGGTATAATGTCTCATATGTGAAGGTTTTACCACTTCCGCCAGGACCATCAAGGAAAAATAGTCTGTCCTGGTTGTTATCATCATCGACCGCTGACATCCAAACCCAGACCGGCATATGTAAACGACCTGTAGTCAAAGATGGTACACTTAGGTGGAACTCCAGGAGGGGAAATCGAGGACCGCACTAGAATAATGAATAGACAAAATATAGACATGTTAGGTAGTTAATTGGTGTGGGAATATTCTAATTAATTAGCCTTCCGGTCGGCAATTTTTAGATTTAGGGCGGCGGGCCTGATACGCCTAAATAATCTTTATATTTTTGTGTGAATGAATGGGCGCGAGCATTAGATTGTTCAAACAGTCCCATTGTATAGGAGAGAATGTTGGGACAGGGAGGTGGAAACTATGGAAAGTTGCAGAATTTGGACAAGAAACGTATTTGTACGTGCTACACGTACAAAAAATATTGATCTACGAAGGTTGATTGATTGATTGATTTGAACTTTATTAGAATGTCATTTAAGAAGTCGATACAAAATCGGTAGCCCCAATTAACAAATTACTCCGTTACAAGGACGACTACGATCCGTGAAGCTGCTAAAGTACTCTGGAGTTTGTGTTCCCTCCAGTCCAGTGTAGCTGCATAAAAAATGTTGAATAAAATAAACTCAAGATCTTTTTTATGTTTACACCCACCAGATCTTAGGGCTCTATTATTGTGGGCCGTGTGTTGTCCGAGCTAATTGAGCCTCGCCTTGCAAACGTTGTTCCGTTCTCAGGCCAGCAATTACGTACATAAGTCACGAAGAAGTGGAAATACTTCACCTAGGTCGCTTTCTCAATGGGATGGTGAATAATATAACATGGAAGGAAGTTCATAATATCTATCTCTCAGTTTCAGAACCTTTCGCACTCATGACACACAAAACCTCTGGAGATCCTTGGCCCCAGAAAAAGCCATACCATGTGGTTTCGATCTCGACGACTTGGATTGTGTGCGCTCTTGTGAAGCCGAAATTCATTCAAAATTCGATCAGATTGACATTTTGGTGAACCAAGCTGGTTTCAATATTCCAAGGCGAACACTTGTGAGAACAAAACATGGAGCTGTTCACAAATCTGCTTCTTCATCTTCCCAAAAATTCAGCTCCAAGTCGAGTCTTATCCACCGCTTGAACGGTGTTCCAATTGACAAAACCAAACTTAAATGATTGAATGCTCGTTGAAAGATCGCGTTCATTTGGCTTTTTTGACTGTGGTCCATACAAGAACTAAAATACTCAAAATTGGCAAATATGTGCAATTCGTGTTCACTTGGAAAGCAATGAAAGGACAGTGGCGTGCACACGTACGCTTTAGGTCCTGGATTTGCCAAAACAAAAGTATTGCACACTTTGAGAGGAATACGCAGGCTGTGTTTACATATATCAAGAGTCATATCTGTATGTCCTGATGAGGAGCAGACAAAATTTTGTATTGTGCACTGTCATAAAAGTGTGCGAATGAAACTCGACTCATGCACAGATAGTTTGTGGGAAGGAGCGATGGAACGAGCAATTGATGAGGAAGATGTTGACAAGTTGTGGGAACTTAGTGAAGAAGTCGCAGCTACAACTGAAAAATAAGCTGACACTTTGATTTGCTCGGCATCAGCAAATACCGTATTTATCCGAATACCGTGACATGCCTGAATACAATGGCAGGGCAAATTCTAACTATTGATCCCGTGAAGCTACGGAGCCAAACATGGTGTCAATAGAAAGATCTGAAACGAGTAGGTTTCAGAAATATAAGCTTTGCCTGAGTAGAACGTTAGGAAAATGCCCAAAATTGATTTTTAAGGGAAAAACGCGGCAAAACTGACTAAAGTTTTCGCTAAACGCAGCACTGTAACAGTGTGAATTATAGTGCCAAGTATATGTGCTATCCCGCAGTTATATCGTGAAAACGTCACCTCACAACGCCGTCTTGTCAGCAGAATCACAGATAAATGTTGCAGTCGAAGTATAATCACAATCACTGAGCATCATGGCCACACTAGTCGGCACTCCGAAGGTCTTAGAACCAGCCACTGACGACTGAAGTTCAGCACGTACATGCAGGGAGGGTGCTTGGAGGGATGAGCCCGGTTTCTGGTTCCCGCTGCTGGCTAGGTTTGCAATACCGGACAGGCTTTTACCTCATTAGATGGTTTCCCCTGTTCTCCATGGGCATCATTCCCAGGCCCAAATGGGGTGTCGCGGGAAGGGTGTGACATTAGTGGGGACGGCAAGAGACTTGGACCCCTGCACCGCAAGCCTTGCTTGCGTTCGGGCAAAGGGACCCAAACCCCACGAGTTATCACACTCTAAGTTGATGTCAGCTGGTGTGAGAGGTGAAAGAAGGAGGATTGTGCTATTTGGGCCCTAGGCCTGAAAATGCTTGAAGTACCCCCTTTCCGCTATCTTTCTTTTATCCCTACTTCTCTCAACTTTCTCTCAGTATGGCACAGCATAAGGTGAAAGTGGACCTCAAGGTGCTGTGATTATTCGTCGTGGGTCTTAAAGCGCTGAGATTGGCTGTGTGTGGAAGCGTGAGAAATTCAAATAGGCGGTGGTATGTACCACCGGGCCACATTTACTAAAAAGTACTCTTTCTAGACGACTAGCAGCATATTGCATTAGCTTGTGTTCGGGATGCGCGAGTTGAGCCGAGTGAGTTGAACCAGGTGAATTGACAGATAAAGTTCAAACTAATTTTGACCATGATTGACAACTTTGACCATGTTTCCCAATTTATTAACTTAATACATTTCTACCTTTGTACATTCCTTCGCATGCCTTTGTTCATCCATTGAAGCCATTTTAGGTCAAGTAACCTAAAATATTCGAAAATGACAAAATGGGCCCAAGTCCAAGTTTTGTTGGTAACGATAGGAGTGCATACACATTTCAATTGAATTTCAGAGTCAATTGTGGAAGCTTTCGTCCAATGCTAACATTAAAAATATTTCTGTTTAAATCTTGTGACTTCCGTTAGGTTAGGTTACTACTAATACGAGCCAGAGTGCAAATACCCCATGCCATTCGAAGATCATAAACATCAAAACTGTCGAGCAAAGTTAAATGGAAATATCAGTAGGCGTCGTAGTGCACGTGCAAAAATACTGATAGAGATAAAAGAAACGGCGCAATTCATGTTCATGAACGTTGCAAATCTGCAAATTGTACACAGCTACTCATTTTGCTTTCTCACTTGATATAATTTAATCTGAAATAAATATTACAAAGTAATGAGACCGATAGCACAACCAAACTGCACAAAAGAAGGAACCAGGCGCGGATAAATTTCGTACTACATACATCGTGTTACTAGGAGCAAGTAAGCCTTCTAACAGTTGTAGTTATGCGGCTACGTTCCAGGATATGTCCTAATTCTATATGAGGCAGACCATGTAGCACAAGCAGACTACACATGTCCTTGCAAGAAGCGGCACGCACCTACTGTCGCGTTGGGAAATGCAAGCAGCAAGAAAATGTGTTTTGCCTCTCATCTAGACATCGCACATATCTAGATGACATCACATGGCATAACATGTAAGGTGTACATATTGCCAGATGGAATTTTGAATTTTGCCAGTGAAACCTCGCACAGAGGATGCCGACATTAACATGTATAACTTGAAGGGGCAAGTCGCAGCCAGTTCATAAAGGATAAGTTAGCGAGCGGTCACAGCAAGTACCTTACTAACGGGTGTAGATTTGGTCGAAATTGTCAGGCGTAGAATCGTTGGTACCATCAGATGTCAATCAAGTACCTATTTGTATCAATCAAGAATCAATGTAGCCCCTCCTACTGTCATAGTATTCGTCAGTCATAGTATCGTATTGTCCTCGCGTCCAACATTTGTTCCCGCATTTGACTGTGGCGGTACCGTAGAGTTTCTCAATGTACTTTCTGTTCGGGCACACCAACACATAATGAAGTTTGCCCGTCTGCTTCAGCGTTTGCCCACCTATATTACATATGCCCTGAATTCGCTTCATCGGTTCATGGTGACGCATGCCTTTTAGCAAATAGGCCAAGAAACGGCTTCTAGCCACCCAGTGGGCAGTGGCCAGTGGCCAAAATTGGTTTTAACCAGGCAAGGCTAGTTGGCCAAAATTGGCCGGTCAAAATTGCAACTACTATTTTACTGTGCTCAGTTAACCACCGAACTTGCACTAAAGGGTTGTTGCACTAAAGCATCCACGTTATTGGCGCCAGCTCTATTCGTAGTTATTTTGGCTCTATTTCACAATTTCCGGTCCATGAAACTTGTTTTTGATGGTTCGAATTTGATCAGTTGTGTCAATAATCTAACTAATTCACAATGCGCACAAATTACAGACGAACTTTGCCACAAAATGGAAACTTGTTGAAGCTTTCTGCCAAGCCTTTGCATGCACAATTTCGCGTTGTTTTGCCTGATGAGCAATTTTAGCCACATTTGGCCATTTTGTCCGGTTGAAATTCATTTTGGCCAATTTCGGCCACTAGCCACGCCTGTCCAAGTGGCAAAAAGGCGTTCCTTGAAATAGGCTTCCAGCTGTTGTCGCTGGCTTCATGGTGCTAAAATTATGCTGCCTCGTCTACATCCTAACCTAAGGCAAAGCTGCAGGTGCGTCACCAGCCCCAAAAATAAACCGATACATCCCCACAGAGATTTGCGAATTTATAGGCACACTGAAAATGTGCCAGTAACTGACAAGCAAAACACTTGACACACTCTGGAATGAATTGCTAATGTGCTACACAACAAGTCCATGGCACTGTAAAACGCAATTACGTTCCAAATGTATTGGAAAAAAGAACTGCACTTTGTGCTTGTCCCGTGGGACATCCATTGTCTACGCCGCTGGCTGGCTAAGTCTTCTAATTTGCTTGACTATGGTGAGTACCTATAAAGAAAGTAAGCACGATATTCTAAACATCTAAACTAAAATGTCCAGATTTAAGTTTGCATGAAGCATGCAGTTTTACGAGGGACATGTTCTGCTGTCACATGATAAAGCCAAGGCAACAAGTTTATGCATTCGTAATTCTAGAATTAAATGCAAACAAGTAGCATATGACGGTGGGGGTAAACACGACCGACCTCTTGATATTTACATATGATATTACCTAAACGTTACAAATTTGGTTGCTTCATCTCCAATTACCAACCTCGGATGTTTTACCTAACGCTAGATAGTTTCCTATCGTACGCGTTATGACCGGACAATCATTAGAATTGAATGTTACATCTTAGGCGTGTTTGCGGCGGTATCTCGGTGCGAGGTGTCACTACCTTAGAGATTGCTGGCTGGTCTAGTTTATAATTTTTGGACGTGCTCCATGACGTGCGGCTATGCAAGGACAACCCGTTGACAATTAAGCTACACATTATGCCTACTCAAGACCATGTCATGGTGCAAGCTCTTACAAGTTCAAAGATTCACCTTGTCAATGGGTCAGTTCACATGGTGCGTCAAAACGACTCACGACTCCGAGCGACGGCATTGGTTCATAATTTTCTGGATTGAGGCCAGCGTGTTGGATCGGCACGCGGTATTTCACGATATTACACAACCCATTGATCCAGTTGAATATGATGTGGGCCTATAATATTTGGATTTATGATTTGCTAATATGCGCGTGATCCCATGGATCCCGTTGCACTTTAACCCATCACGAAGTCCTACTAGATGTGCTCAGGTTCAAGCCTTGTCTTGAAGTACTCGCTCTAGGGTTCATGCTGCAACGGTCATACACCAGCACTGTCGCGTACGTTCAATTTTTTGTGAGCTTTCTGTGTGAGTTTTGCGAATTAACCGTATTCAAGGTGAAAACTGCTAAGATGGAGGGTCTACTGGAAGTGTACTTTGTAGGCAAGGGGTACTAAATCCCACAAATAAATGCACAACTCGGTCAAAATATTTCGCTTAGTGATTATTGATCGATGTGAAAGTCTTGCAGAATTTGGACATTATGGTCTACCTCTAAAACTCCAAAATCAAAAGCTTTATTCCAAAATTGGGATCAAGATAACAACCAACTGATTTGAAGTACGACCTGAAACGTCAGATTATTTCATCAAAATTTTTACTAGAGGCTGCGACTTTGTGGTACACGCTTATACAAATATATTATTCGTTCAAATGTATTAGTAAAGCACTGCCGCTGATTACAATTTGATACGATATCTTCCCTTCCTCAGATCTTCAGCTCTTCCTTTACTTTGCCTGGCAAACAAGAATTAGAAAAATGTAAGAATTGTGGCTCAATTCATCTACAATTTGTTGGGCTCATTTGCTAAGCTGTTCAGGCCTAAACGTGTCAATATTTTGAATAAATCAGGTCGGGCCGCATCATCTGTCCCGTTCCATGCGTGCAGAGTCTGAAGAACCGCCTCACCGTAGTCTTGGTCTTTCATCAAAACTTTGATACGGTGGACGTCGACCGGAGAGGCTACAACATGATCAACGACAATGCTCCATTTCCCGTACGTGAGCGGTTCCATCAAAATTATGTCCCGAATTTTGATGACCTGTCCCGCACGTGCGTTCTGATTCCATCCTTGCCGCGCCTCCTCTCCGCACTCCAACAAGAGATCGGCCAGTCCCACATGTCCGGTATCGCGGAAAATGGTCACCAGTACGCGCAGATTTTCGTTCGTCAACTTTGTCAGGAGTATGTCCCATACAAAGAGGCCTTTGGAGAAGTCATCAGGATGACGCGTGTCGTTGAGCTGAGGATGATTCAAAATTGTCGGGTTCGGATTTTTGGGAAAGCCTTATCGGTGAAGAGACAGCAGAATTTATGGTGAAACTTACGGCTTCTTGTGCCTGATTCCGTTTCAAGAATCCTTGCGCCACCAGGTGTGGGACCAATGATTTAAAGTTGTTCAAATTTTGTGTGAATTCAGCGTAACTGGTTAGCAACCTTTCCCTGTTCGCAGCGACCTCAACGAGACTCATGGACATGACTCGGCTTTGAGAGTTGCTCATTGCAGTGAAATAAATTGTGAAGCAAGACAAGAACAATTTTTATTTTTTGCCTTGTTGAGTGTTTTTATCTGGTCGAGGATTATGCAAGCCTCAAGGCTTACTGTAAAGCTCATGTGAGTGCAATTGTAATATAATTCTCAAGTACTATGACGCCTATGCTAGCACGGCAATGAGGGTAGGAATGAGAACAACTGAAATCAGAACAGCCAAATAGATGAAGAAAACCTTGCACGGAGTCCAAGCCCTCCGGTAGACAAACTGGTCCATCTAAAAGAGGGATTGGGAGGATTAAATACACGAAGTTTCTAAGGAAAATGCAGACGGAACCCAATAGCGAACACACTCAATACACTAACCTTCATAATTGCAGCTGCTATGACCAAAGCTCTGTCATTCGCACTCAACGAGGTGCCCGTTGTCTCAGCCTCAGCAAAGGTGAGCTTCATTCGTTTGCTTATTCCAGCTCGCGTGCCTCCTACAGGTAGGGCCTGCCCAACCTCTTCATCGTCCTGCCCGTCTTCTACTTTCTGAAAAGTCGCCAGAATGGCCCCGTTTTGTTGTGTCATTTTGCACTGTGTTCCATTTAACCAACCCCAAACCGATTCTTTAATCCTACAAACTTCTTCGTCACGTCTGTTGTGAACCGACTCGACGAACCACGATCGACGAATCCGACCCCAATAATTCCCTCCAACGCGAATGTCCATGTATCCCTGTAGAGATTGCACGGGAGACATATTTCAAATATGTCCCATTTCAACATTCAAATTTCTTGGCATTAAGAGTTAAAATTGGAAAATGGTAGAGAAACAAGTAGGCTTCGAATCGAAGTTTTGTTTCAGAAAAGTACTCAAGTTGGACAAGGGAAGAATGCAATTTACGTTCAAATGGAACGGAGATAGAAATTATTCGAGATACGCTCATTTTGTTAATACTTCTGCAATGTCAGAAAATATTGTTCTTTTTTTTTTTACTTATACTTAATCTTGGCTCATTTTTATCCACAATTCATGCAATTCTACTCCAAATCAAGACATTTTTAACCGGCTTCAAATTGCCGAAAATTTCAATTTGGTCTAGGTTGACAACATAGGCAAAACTAAACCCAAAATCACACCAAAACTTTTGGTTCAGAAATTGTCCAACCAAACCAATCGGATCTCACCACTTGACTTACCAACTCTGTATTCACTTCCATTACAACGTTCCCAATCAGGTTCTGACAAGCACGCGTCACACCTAATTTAGTGGTGGGCCAGCACAGCTCGCAGAAGTTCACAAGCCTCACGTTCGCCAATTGTACACCCTGAAGGGACGGTAAGCACACACGATTGTATTATGGGTCAATATGGGTCAAAGTATAAATGTTCACCGTGTTTGCGGGTCTCCACATGAGGTAGAAAAGGACCTCCCCCGAATTGTTCAGGACTGTATACTCGGTTAGAATTGCCGACATGCTCAGCAGTCCAGGGACTCCAATGAGTATAAAATTGAACACGTTTGTGGTCGTCAATGTGGCGTTGAAGCTCTCAATTTCACGAACTACAGCGCTAATTATTGGCGAGCGGGCAGCATCATGAGCTACCAAGCACTCTTCAAAGGATCTGGAGTCCTCTACTGGGCTCAGAGGCTCTGCCAGCATCCCAGCAATAAGACCATTCCCAGATTCGTGAAGGGCAGACAGAAAATGTTCAAATCCTGTGTCACCTTTTTGTAGAATGTGCTTACAAATTTCAATCGTCCGATCGTAGTCACTTGCATGTGCCATCTTGTGTGCAAGAGAATCAGAATTTGTCACTTGTCATGCATGAAAAAAGGGGGTAGTTTGCAGGGTCTTACAATTGTGTCCCTTTCTCTCCAGTGCAACACGGCTCTGCTTAGGAGTTGAACGAGTATTCCAGGAATGTTGGTTGTTTGTTCCGCCAGAGCAGGGAGCCGGATGATCAACTTTTTTTTATTTGTTTCGGGAGACACGAACTGCCCCAATGACACGTTGTTGTCTTCCATTATGGTTTAGCTTTAAGACGACACAAGAATGGACCAATTGAAAGTCATAGGCTCGGCTAGTTGTTTGTCGATAGAAGCTATATCAGGAAAAGAAACTTGCGGGAAATCTATACTTTAGGATTCAGGTTTCTTGAAAAGGAAGTGTATAAATGTGGCGCTCGAACGTAGAATTGTGAGCTGTGAGGACGGCAGAGTAATATATTTCTGAATGTAATTGTGAAGCCAATTCCAGGTATTTGTCTCTTTAATTTGTGAATTCAATTCTTCCTTGAGTTTAGAGAACTGGAGTCAGGATAACTGCCTTCACTTCATTGCGCGCATTTAAAATTTAGATTAGATAAGGTCATAACTCACACAAGCAAGAGCACAAATACTCCATGGAGATTCCAAGATCATGAACATCAAAAGTGTCGAGTACAGTTGATTGGCGTGGTGCAGGTTCAAAGCCATTGATAGAGACACATGAGAGCAGCGCAATTTTTGTTCATGAGCATTGCAAATGTGTAAACCTACTTCGTACAGATTTACTCATATTTCTTTTTCACTTGAGATAGTTTATTGTGAAATACGAACTTAGCGAACTAAGTTTAAGAGCCCGCCGAATGCGAATAATAATGAATTAAAATATTTGTGGGTGAAATATTAATATTATATTACTATGCGGATTCGGATGAGAATGTTATAAAATCTGTTGACAACGGTAAGTTAAAGCTACACACAGACAACAAGAACCAAACGCAACGTTGTGTTGCGCTGCAAGACTGGTTGGGCACCATGTTTCTCTTCAGTCACCAATTTTCTGCCATTACCTTTTGTCATTTGCGTTCATCTGTGTACATGTGAAGCCCAGTGCCGGAAATCAGTAACAGTGCCAGCATCATTGTTATGTGAGTCCTGATTGTCCTGTTGTGGTGGGTTTAGTTTGATTAGTATAGTATGCTGTTGGATTCGATGTTGATGTGGTCAAGTGGACATGTATGTGCAATGACACCGATTAGAAGACTATACTGCTGTGGGGGTGTTTGGGTACAATGTAACTCTGCACTGAATAATGTTTTCGATATTTTCCAGATAAATTCAATGTCACTTGTTGCTACTGAGTAATGCCTTCGATATTTTCCATATAAATTCAATGTAACTGGGTAGAAAGTATTGTTTTCGATATTTAATTTTCCTTATAAATTCAGTCTAAGTGGGTACTAAATAATGTTTCAACATTCTCCATACAAATTCAATGCAACCAGGAGATCAGTAATGTTTTCGATACTTCCGGTAAAAATTCAATGTAACTGGGTACTAAGTAATGCTTTCGATATTTTTCATATACACTCAATTCGGATAGTATGTAGTGTGATTTGAAGACTTTGTACATGAAACATCAACTTCGAGTCCATAGTGCGTAGTAGTGACTCCTCTCGTGTTTTAGATTACAACGAAC
>JAQIYH010000258.1:0-11184 GCA_034700885.1 Paratullbergia callipygos | reverse complement strand
TCGAATATTTCGACTGCAAAAGTAGGGTAAATATTTCTCAGCAATAGCAACAATCAATGCCAGTCAAGTCAAGGCGAATCGTCGGCAATTGCATTTTTGCCTTTCTTCGCCTACAATCAATTAAAAATCGTTCGTTCGCCATTCATCTTGATCCTGAACCAGTCTAAAATTTTTAATTGCAGTCAGTTACACATTAAAATTTTATGTGCACGTACAAATTGCCTCATGATCTATTTTTAAATTAATTTTTTTTAAAATTTCATGGTCCACCAAATTTCCAATTAGAATTTATGGGTTATTAAGAATGCAATCCATGAGAATGCATGATTTATAATTAAATTTTATGAACCGAAGAACACTTTCTTTTATCTTTCTCAAACGTCGCCGGCAACGTCCACACGACACGACACGACTCAACAATTTGCAAAATTTACAAGTGAATTGCAAATTATTTTTGCATGGTTAATTTTTCGTAATAATAAGCGAGGAATCGATTAATATTTCATACGCAAGCAATCAAGAAGCAATTTTCACAACAGAATTTTGGTCTGACGCCATTAAAATTCTCTGACATCAAATCAATTATGCCACTTCACCAAAATAGGTATTTTAGCCACGTCCATAGTCCTTACAGATGCGTATGCAAAAACAAACCTGTGAACTTCCCAAACTATCATGTTGCAAAAACAAAACAGTTAAAACACCAACAAGTATATTACAGTAATAGTTTCTACACACTTTCACACCACCGCCACCAACACAGCCACACAGAACACACGCCAAGAAATCGTAGCACAGCAAGAAATTCTGTATTGTGTTGCGTTGCGTTACAAATTCTTTCCAACTTGGCAGCAGCAACGGCAGCAAGCTCGAGTGTGAGATGAATGACACAGGCGATGATTACAATGATGAGGATGATGATGAGTTGAACTTTTCTCACTTTTCTATTCTTATAAATTAGTAGAGTTCATGAAGTGAGACGAAAAGTTTGAGAATTCACCGTGCGTTACTGTTGCAGTATGAAAATAAGAGCAAGACAAATCTTATATACTAAAATGATGTAATAAAACCAAACTATACACAGCAGGGTGGGAATGACAGAGACGAGAAGACAACAACAGTACCAACGATCAACAGTTGGAGTGACAATGACTTGAGATGTGTTCCATATAGACGTAAAACTGTTGCTGCAAGCTGTGACTCACTCACTCAATTTTTGTAACTAAAGTTCATGAAACTAACCAAAGAGAAAATGTCAGAAAACTCACACTTGTGTTGCACACGAAGCAGTAGAAGAATGTGTGGATGGAAGAGTTGGAAGAAGTGTCAAAATAATATTCAAATTGATATAATGCTTGCATACTGTAGCATAGCACAATCAACCAAGTCAGAGTCACAGTGTCTTCCTTTTACAAGTGCGTACAGTACAGAATGATATCGAGGTTGTCTGTAGTCTTTAATCTTTAATGTTGTACTACACATGTACACATGTACACTGTACACTCGATTTAATATATTCCATATCGTATGTGTAGTTGTAAGTAAGTGTATTGTATATTAATAGAGAAGAAGATTCATCCAAACCCATACCCAAAGAAGGAAAAAAATTATTTTTATATTAAAGCGTCAACATCAATAAAGCGACGAGCAACGAGCAATATGCACATTTTGTAGGACAAAGTTTGTCGAACTTCTTTCTTTCTTCCTCGTACGTACGCGTACGTCCTCATATTCATCATATTCATCATCGTTTCAATGAGCTTTATGGCTTTTAACAGCCAATAACAATTTACTAGTTAACATCCTAGTGTAGTATTTAAGTATGTATGACTTTATTCGACGTTAGTACATATAAGAGATTATCACAATCTCGGCCCGGCAGCAGCAGCAGCAGTAGTTTTATTCGATGCGATGATGTGATGTGATGTTGAATGAAGTCTTATCCATAAGTTCATGAGAAACAGCGTGTCAGAGTCAATCATGTAAAAAAGTAAAGAAGAAAGAGGAAGATTTCCTAGTACAAACATCTTCGCAGAGAGATAAGAGTTTGAATTGAATGGAGGCAGAGGCATGGTGCAATGTATGACATTATTGATGGGATGAGATGTTCAAGAACTTTTAATATCTTAAGTACCTTCATTTTATGTTATGGTTGTCATTTTAGTATCTGTCTATCATGTCATCATGTCTAAATAACTAAATACTACATCGTTATATGTTGCTGATGAAGATGATGGTGTGGACGTATCAGTGCTGGTAAATGTCATCTTCTCTAGTGCATAATGCATAATGCTTAACCTTGTTCCTTGTATGAATATAAATTAAATTTTCCATTCCACACGACTGGGCTCCACTAATTAATACGTCACAGAGCTGACGTCGTCATCAGTCGTAGTCCGTAACCTCGTAAAACTCGTAATAAATTGAGGGAAGTCAATTATTATGTGTTACTTGTGTTGTCAATTGACATTACTGTACAAATTCGATGATTCAACGCCAATTCATTTTTCATCAAACTCAAATCTTAACGTTTGGTTTATCTACAGTTTGTTGGGGAGTGGACTAGTTTGTAGATCGTGTATACAAATTTAACTCACAACACATTTAATTATAAAGTATTTAAAGTATATGAACAAATTTTGTCTAATGTTCGTTCACCCACTCATTCCTTCTCATTCCATTCAAAAATTACAATGAAGATTTTCAATGACGTTTGTGTTTTCCTCTTGACTCTTGCACCACTTTGCACACATTTCAGTCGCTCACTTTTGAGTCACAAAGTCATCAACATCATCATACCAATTATTAAAAACTCCAGTCCGGACTCATGTATAATTTTCGAGAACAAAAGAAGACAAAATTATATTATAAATGGTTTCATGAGCCATGCCATCATCATGACCATGAACATGATCATGAGCCCATCCCCATTCCATCCGAAAGAACAGAGCAGGCACCGAACCCACTGACTGAGTATTTAAAGATCCATAATTTTCTATTAATAAAACAAGAGACAATAACTGCAGTGTAGTAGTAAGTGGAAGAATACGAACATGAACAGGGACGTTAATTAACCATCGACTTTATAATCTATTCTAATAATAAGTCAGACATGAGTACATGAGAGAGACGCAGTATTCATAATCACCATTTAATCAATAATGTAGTGTCTAATGGGTTGTCGTAATTGGATACAGCAACAGTGTATACATCAGGCATCAGACTACCATGGATCGTTACAGAAAGGTTAATTAGTATTAATGCTTTATTTTGACACTGACAGTTAGTACGTCGTCGACATCGTCGTCGTCAGTTACTACCACCATTGATTGATAAGGATCTAATTTTATTATCATCATGGGCATGAACGCATGATTATATGAACATGATCAGGTACATGATCATGACCCAATGATATTTATAATTTGCATGATGTACTCTGTGTACTGTGATACTGTGTGGCCTTAACATATCATATCAAATACTACACCATGATGGGTTATAAATAACTCCAGTAACAAGTAGCGCAAAATGAACTCCACCCGCCCAGGGTTCTATTTTTAAACAAATCAATCTGTCATAATCATAATCATATACATGTACAATACGTAGCGTAGCGTAGCAGCAACGAACAACCTTCAGAATCTATTTTACATAATATGCGCCCAATAGTAATCTTGAACTTTTGCCTTTCTTTTCCTTTCTCCTTGCGTATGTATGACGTGCTTGCATGTCTACCGATCTGCTTACCTCATTTCTCCCGAATAAAGTGAAACTGATTCCTCCGATTCCAGAATGAAGTCACAATTTGGAACAAAACTTGGATTTACTCAGAATTCGATCAGAAGCTGACACAACACTTTACTTTATGGTGGTAACAAGATTAGCAGCAGCAAGCACAAACAAGCTTCAGCTTCCTATTCAAGATACGGAAATTAATCACCACGATGAGTAAAATTTGTTGCAAAATTTTCACCATACGACAATGAGAATCGACCGAAATGCGATTTCTGGTTTCATATACAAATCACAATCACAACTGATGAGCTGAGCGTTGTTGCCTTTGCTTACAAGAATGCAAGCTAACGAAGGTTCAGAATGTAAGACTTGCTGTTGTTGTAGTGGTGGAGAAATGGCTTGGCCAGGCCAAAGCAACAATGAAGTTCATACATACAACACAGTGAACGAAAGGAAGAAGAAGAAACCCTGTAATCGTGTACTAATAGAATCTGGTCTGGTATACACTGTGACTGTAATGTAATGTGAATTGTAGTGACTGCAGGCTACACACCCCAACAACAAAACAGGCACAGGCAGCCGAACAAGCTTTAATGTGAAAATGTGATGCGTAGCTGAATGCTGAATGCTGCTGAACTCTCTGATGTTGTTGATGTTTCGAATATTATTATTATGAGGGATTCACCCTCAATTTTTAAACTCTACTTCTAACTGCTATGCAATGCAGGTTTCAATGCAGTGCAGTGTAATGATGTGCGATGTGATATGATGCAGAAGAGCAGAATCAGGATATGTAGTATGGCAGAAGCAGTCAGTCAGTAGTTAAACTAAGCAGCTTCGCGTATACAATTTTACCCCGAAGGGTTGTTAATAATGGTTACATGTTTTTGTAGAATGCAACCAAGCCAAGCTCAGCTTTGACTTCAACTTCAGGATGGACAATTACTACATATACAAAATACAAGAGGAGTAAAAGCAAGCACGGGATGTGTACAGTTTTTACAGTGCTGGTAAAACTAGTTTAGAGAAACAAAATACACAAGCACAACACAAATTCAAATTCAAGGCAAAAGGGTTGTTGAAACCTTCCCCATGTATTTATAAACGCTGATGATGATGCTTCCTTCAAGATGCGCATTGTACGATGTACTATGTATGCAGTATGTATGTGTGCATATGTTTAAAAGAAATGTGTTTCACTTGTTTATAGTCTTATAGTTGGCAAAAAGGCGATAATTATTATTATATAAACCAATAGAACCATACATAATGCATACAACTTATACTACGACTACAAGTTTGTATGTACTTGAATGTTTACTGCAGCAGCATTTTGTTTTCCAATCCAATCAGCCATTGAAAACTTTCCAGTTTAGAACCAGCAAAACGTATTAAATTGAATAAATGCCATACATTTTAAAATTCCATGGAATTCTTGAACTTCAATGTGCAATGTAAGGCTGTGGATGCACAATGGAATTTTGGAAATGGGCGAGAATGGACCACAACACATTTGTCACAAAAGTCACAGTCAAAAACCATATGGACAACAATGTATTGTATTGTATTAATACTCGTATTGTATTGATTATTTCTTTTAATAGTCGAGGGACAAAATGAACAAACTGAATGTATGGATGAATCCTAAAAGGGCAAAAAGGCAGGCGGTAGAATTTTATGTACGTACGTACATGACATGAACCATGGGCCATGGACCAAGTGTTCGTTCGTTCAGTTTGAATTGGACGTAATACGCAATAGAAGCAGAATCAGCAGTAGCAGCACTCACAGCAATGGTCAGAATGAATTCTTTCATGCTTCTCTTCGCTGTTCATTGATTCATGTCTTGTCCTCTTGTTGTCCTTTGCTATTGCTGCTGCTTGTGTCCAAGTCGTCCAAGTGTAAAACGTAAGAAGTGTAAGTGTAACAAAAGAGAAGACAGCAGGACAACCAAAAAAATGCCCCCATTTGACTGCAGTCTTCTTTTTTTTTTTTTTTTACTTATTCTTCACAACCAAGAATAAATCCACATCCACGTTCGCGTCCGCGTCCATGTTCAAGTTCAAGGAGGATAGGATACAAAGACAAGATGAAAGAAACTCGTCTGTGCCGTGTCGTGTCTCTCATTCATGGCAGATGCGTCGTAGTTGCGTAGTAGCAGAATTAGAAGCAGAAAAGAAATGAAATGAAGCATGAGGATGGACGGACAGACGGACGAGAGTGGATGAAAATGGATGAGAAAGACGAGAAGCGAGGAGGCACAAAAAATTTGGAAACTGAATTGTTGGTATTACTCAACCCAAGATTTTCAAGACCCAAGACCAAGAACAAGAAAGAAAACAGCCTTTTACTGTTTACGGTTTTAGCTGCATTTCATCACTACTGAATTTCACAAGAGGGAGACCGGCCACCATTTGTAAGTCGAGATTCATTATGGTGCTGCTGCGCTGCTGCTGCTGCTGCTTCGGTGTTTAAAATTCCACAAATCAACCAACGCAAGGACCAGCAACAGCAATGTAATATTAGTAAATGAATGTCAAGACTCAAGACGAATGTAAAGAGAAGTGGAGATGATAATCACATGTACGTCCAAGTCAAAGTCAAGTACTTTAAACTACACACATGCACACACAGTAATTATTTCGCAATCACATTGGGATGAGCATTTAACATTAGTACAGTGTAGTACATGCGCAGTAATTTTTTGCATTACAATTTTGCCATCGTCTCTCTCGTCATATCACATCACATCTCAAACAACAACATTGCAACAACTCCAATGCCCAATGCCCTACTTTATCAACATCAACAACATGCACAGTTGGCTGAACTTTTGCCACACAAAAAACAATCATCCTCATCCCAGTCCTACATGTGGCCTGTGTACATATGTAACTACAAAGTTTAGCCAAGCACAGAACAGTGCAGCATGTTTGACACGACAAAATAGCAGAGCTTACATATTGTATATTGCATACCACAGTACAGTAGAGAAGATCATGATTATGATTACGAATTTTCAAACGGATCTTTTTTTGCATTTGCATGCACATTCAATGCAATGCAATGCAGAGGACAGGACGACAGGATGATGATGAGGACGGTTATCATTTATTCATACATTAACAATCACGAGTATTAATTATTTATTCAAAGGCTTATCTTACAACACATATTTTGCATTGTGCAGCAGCAGTGCAGCAGTGCAGTGCAGCCGCACATGCCATGAATGTCATCATCATCATCGTAGTCCGTACTGGTTACTATTTGTGTAAGCAAGAGGAAAATTTGCAGTAGTGTAGAATTTTAGGGAAATAATTGGCACTATCGCGAACTACGTCGACGACGACGACGACGACGACGACGATGAAGAAGAAGCTTTTCAGTGTCGCGTTCTCATCATCATCATTACTGCCACTGCCGTAAATTGCCTTTCTTCGCGTCTTGCCTTGAAGAATGTGTCGTCGTCAAGAAGAAGAAGAAGAATGCAAGACAATAGAAAAAGCTTTGGCACAAAAGATTCTGTCAACCAAGTCAACTTTTGTGTTAGTGGCTATGCACGCAAGATGCAAAGCAGAGAAATTGTTCACACTGAAGCTGAATATGCAAAGACTCTTTTACACTGTTGTACTAAAATATTTTATGGCTTAGTACCACATACGTACTACAAAGAGTGGCAGTATAAAAGAGTATGAAAGAGAGAGAGAAAAGTCATCTTGCCTTTGCCTTCAGAGAAGATGATTACTACTACTCTACTAGTAAGTATTATCGACTGACGAGACTGACGAGACTGACGACTCCTTTCCTTTCATCATCATCAACTATCAACCATCAAGTTCAAATTTTGTACGCGTACGCATACATAAAATATATTATCTTGTGCCCTGGCCTGGCCAAAAGGCAATTCATATTTCAACCCCTTCTAATCAAATTATACTCACAACTTTTTTGAACTCTTCTTCTTTGCTGCATATTAATTTTGTACTGCAGCAGCAAAGTCTGGATATGAATATGAAATATATTTGCATGCATGCATGCAACATTGCGATGCGAGTTGCTTGTCAAAAAAGTTTTCATTCTAAAAAATGTGCGTCTACGTGTTTACGTGCAAATGCCTGCCATATTGTGCTATTTTGTGTAGGATATTTTTTTTATCTTACAATTGCACGCACGACTTTTCCTTCTACGCCTTCGTCGGTCGTCGTCGTTCATCCATCCATTTGCTAATGATTGTTATGATACGTACTTCTCATTTTTGTCAGCTCTAGTAAGTTTATGATACACAATACGCACCTCCACGTGTCGTGTCGTGTATGTGTATGTGTAATGCTGCAACTGCAACAACATGGTAATTATGGACATGATGAACTTAATACGCATTCATACAATGCAATGTGAATGTGAGTGAATTGTAAAGTAAACATACTGCACGCATTGCATGCTTGCATTTTGTATACCTTTTGTAATGCTAGAATTCATTCCATTCTTCAGCGTGACATATAATTATACATATTTAGAAAATGATGAATCGTGGAGTTATTTGACTGGAATGTAATTGTCATGAATTTGTATCATGTATAATGTATATGTGAGTGATCGTGTCACCTTCTTCAAATGGTTCAAACTTCAAAATGTTAATTACACTTATTACACCAAACAAGAATTGAATTAGTATGAATTTAGTCCTGTGCTCCATTTGTACGCCAATTGAATGAGCAAATATATAAACAAATATAAGAACATAGAAACCTTAGGTAATTTCGCTGGGTAGTTCATACGTTGCAAACAAATGTATGTATTAAATGACTAGAAATATTTTCTCCTTGACTTGAATACCTTAATGTACAAAATTACTTCTTTGCATATTAGTATTGCATATTATGAAAAATGACCGGATTGCATTGCATTGCCTTACTACCTGGACTACAAATGAATTATACATTGTTATCACATTGTTACATCTTTGTCCTCTTTCGATACTGTACTACAATTTGCAGAGATGTCTGTACGTACATGAGCTCGAGTTGAATCGTCGTCGCCCACAACCGAGTCAACGAGTTAAATAGGAAAATTATCATATTCAATTGTGTGCAGTGCAGCAGTGGTGGTGGTGGACAAGCACAAGCACAAACACACAAAGTGAACTCGAACTCGAGCTCATTTGATACGATTCACGTTCAGCAGCAGTTCAGATCGTATGGATTCAAATTCAAATTGGTATGATGATGATGATGATGATATGCCAGATCACGTTCGACAGACCGTTTTGCATTTTCGCCAATTCACATTCACATTTGATTTTATTTCCTCTTCCCTGAACGAGAGTAACATCAGATCAACGTCAACGTCATCATCACAGAGCAGCGACTGCGGTGCACGCACGCACTGGTGTTGACTGCTCCTCAATTCTTAAAGAAGTCACTGCGAGGAGTACGAATAATATTATGAGTAGAAGAAGAAGAATGACACAAAATTCACAAATTCACATCACTTGGCTTGGCTAAGCCTAAAGTCTAATTCTATAAGTCAACTTGTCATAATCTTGTGATGTGAGAAGACGCCGCGTCACCACCGCCACGACATGACAAAAAATTCATTTCTTCACAGCTTAGCACGAGTAAAGTGCAGGCAAATGATGTGAAAGAATGGAATTGCAGAATGCAGTAAATAAAGTAAAGAAGACAAAAAGTTTCCGTGATGTGATGATTGAATTCAATTTGTAACACAAAGTAACAACTTTCATCGTCACCTGTGCGCTCTGCAGCAGATGGAAAAGTTGCAGTCTGATTATAACCTGTAGGATAATAGATACCCAAAAAAAAAGTTTCTACAACCGTCGTCATCAAACTCAAACTCTCTCTTGGCTTGGCTGGTTTGACTTCATGTCAGATGCTGACTTCTACTAGAATAGACTTTAGGGCTAATCATATTTATTAGAGTCAGACACATACTGTGCTGTGGTTTTGATTTTGCTACATACATTGTTGTTTTGTCAGGCGGCATGTCAGCCACTGTCAGTTTTAGCCTGGCCTATGTGTACTGTGTAATCAATAGAATTGCATTAGTGCCTCTCTTTTTTACTCTTACTACTCAACTGAGAACTGATTCAATTCAACATCGTTAAATCAATCCTGTCTTCAGAATTTTCCTGTAACGGAACTCGACTCAAATGCGCAATGAAATGTGGTAGGCATGTAGGCAATGTTGCAACTAATGAACCTGTTACTTGTTCACTTGCTTTGTACCATTGTGCGATTGTTGTACTACTCACAAAGTTTGCCATTGTTTCTCATTCTCACACTTCCACACTTCCCACACCACCAGGCCATGTACATGTAAGACATAGCAGGTAAAGAGCAGCATGGACGAACAAACGAACGAACTGATGAAGGAACAAAACCAAGATTACAAGTTTTTGACACTTGGGCTGCCGCGGCTGCAAAAGCTGCAAATGTGATAAAGAGATGAAGGAAGACGTGGTAAGAACCACGATCGATGAATTTACCACAAATCAAATGCATGCCTGCACAAGTAATGGAAATCATTTCTCACATTCGTCTTCTTCTTTTTCTACAGTAGTACAACTCCGCAAATATCATATCAAAAACACATTAATCCACATCTTGAGGCAATTCATGGGGGCGGCTGGCGGGGGAATGGTGATGGCGATAACAATTTGCCAAACCACTTTAAACAGCAAAAACCACTTCAAAGACGCAAATCGTATCCACGCAACATTTATTCGCATTTGGTGCAGAATTGCAGATGTGCTACGCAATTTCGTATGTTTTTTTTACTTGAGTGTATCTTTATAATATTTACAAATTATTTACAATTGTATTACTACAACTTTTTTGCTCCATGTTTTTTACGTAATATTTGTTTACCTTTCCAATTCCACTAATAATAATATACGTATCCAAAGTCTACTTTGATTGTACGCAGTATAAACAATTTATTCACTTCACTTCACACAACTTTGATTTTCAATTCAGTTCAGTTGTACAGTGATGGATAAATGGAATTAAAATTCACACAATTTCAAACCTTGTCTCCTGTCGTCTGTCCGGTCAATACAGAATGCAATGCAGAATGCAATGGTTTAGTTCACACACCTTTTACACACGCACGCGGTATGATTAAAATTGCAACTGCTGCTGCTGCTACTCCAAGAACATTGCAATTAAAAATTATGACACGACGACACACTTTCGTCCTGAATGAATAGCAGCCGGACAGCCGGTTACTCGACAACTCGTTTCTCGTTGTGATTTGAAATAAGAGGACGGAGGAGAACGACGATGATAATTTCTTAATATAGAATCAATTCACCTTCTTACATGACAAAGGCACACACTTACACATTCAAACATGCATGAGAGTTGTTAACGGTACTTCTTGTCTCGTACTCGTATTTATATTTGTGTAAGCAAATTCAGAAGAGGG
>JAQIYH010000257.1:0-11190 GCA_034700885.1 Paratullbergia callipygos | reverse complement strand
ACAGCTATCTTTCATGCTGCTATGTTTCTGTACGGCTATGAAAAATAATGGCGATAATTTTATGCAGCTATGATTTTGCCAGGCTATGAGTTTAGTGCTATGAGTTGTACCAGCTATGAATTGTGCTGCTATATATTGTATTGTTACGGTTTCAAATCGTACATGATAGAAAATCCCTTTGAATCGTTGTACAGTTAAGGCACAAGCTGGGATGGAGCCGAGAAGGATGAGTGGTACAGCAGTGTAGTAAATTAACATGACTTTCTCATTACCATCGGATCGCTCACGTGAGATGTTGAAGATGCAAGCTGTGGTAAAGATTTGTTTAGCATTTTGACTATAGAGACTATAGACTTACTAAATATTAGTTGTAGTTTTTCACTTACCCATCTCTTTATGACATTTCATAATTGCATTGACAAGATGTAATTGGAATTTATGTTGGAATATTAAAGTAAGATAGAAAGCAGCAGACAACATAAACAATGGTAGCAAATATGATGTGACTGCAATCTCAACCAAACCTTGAGCATGTCCAGCCTATACACTTTCAATAAGTAAGAATGTAAGGAAAAATCGGGCAATTGTATCGCCAATAAGATTTAACCAATAATTCATGAATGGTATGCCAGTCGATGGAACCAGCAAATCTTTACGCTCATCAAAGTGTGATGGAGAGATGAGGTATCTGAACAGCCGGAAGTAGAAGTAGAGTAGATGTTCAGTTTTTTTTGAAATCATGATTTGCTCTTTGTTGGCCTATTCCGTTCCCCGATGAAGTGTACAAGATCTGAACAAGACACACGATAGCCAAGAATGACAACCGTTTTGAAACTGATCGGGCAATTTGCGAACAAAAACGTATCTGGAAAATATTTAGTATGGACATATACACAAATCAATACGCAATACGTAATGCGATTAGAATCATATATTGTACAATATTGATGTACAATATTGATGGTGACAACGGAATGATTTCATGTATATTGTACGGGATTAATGTTTCATGAGTCACGACTTTAACGTATGTCATCAGGAGCACCTACTTAAGAAATACTAGTCACAGTCACATAAAATGGGGTCTTGTCATTATATCCTTACATATTTTATGGTGAGATATAAAAAAAAAGAAAATATATAAGAAGTTATGAAGTTATATATAAAGAGAAAGTAGACTGCTCGCTGATGGCATGAAACATAAAAGCATTGATGATAATGTGGAAAAATCCAGTGAATGTATTCCATGACTTGCCCAGCCCACATTTCCATTTTTTGGCCAGCGATCAAAAGTGTGATTGTGAATTTATAAATCCACCGGCAACATAAAGGCGCAAGGTTGGCTTTTCCTGCGTAAATCTAAATTCCACATTTACACTCACGCGCACTAGTTTCCTTTGCTCGTAAAATCTCACTTACTTATGGACCATAAATAGTAAATAAATCCCACGTGAAAGTATAACCTTCATTAAAGTAATTCAAGGTGTTAACCTTGAATTACTTTAATGAAGGTCAATCGGTCAAATATGAGGAAGTGTCTGATTTCAACGCGAACGCGTGGACAACATGCCGAACAGGCATGGTGAAGACCTTCAAATGTGTGCTGGAACACAGCTGTGGCTGTAGCAGATAACGATGAATTCAGAAAGCATGTATAAGAACACAATGAACAATCTGGTAGGATTTTGAAATAGTATCCTGCATGAAATACATGGACACGGATGCGAATTCCTAGAAACTTTCTTCCCACTGATTGTGACGTGACAATTATTATAAAAGCGCGTACAATTGCTTGACCGCTTTAGTCCATACCGGAGTAAGATCCTCTGGTTTAGCTGAAACTAAACTATTTGTAACGAGATCGTAATTCATTGTACAATTTGTGGGGAAAATTCGAATGGCATGCTTACAACCTGAATTTGAAATCAATCGATAGATCCTTTTGCTTAAACCAATGTAAGTCTTTTTCCGAATTGCACACCATGTCTTTACGTCATCCGCCGACTTAGGCCGGACGATATCATTTATCCACTTGCACCCATTAATTGTAATTTTTAAAAAGTCGACCGTTTCTGTTCGCCCAGGTTCATTTTTAAAACAAATACATTTCAATAGGCAGAATACCGTATATTCCTAGTATAGGGGCACCACTCCAATTTTGCTGAAACTTCTTGTGTACCCTTTGAGCTTTCAGAGTTTAAAAATGAAGCAAAGTTGTAAAGTGAAAATGCATGCAGATTTGGTTGTACACACGTGGGTACGCAAGAGTAGCACAAATAGCAAACAATTTATTTCGATTGCTGTGCTGCTTCCATAAAGAGTCTATTACTCACAGGTTCTGATCCAAACCTTAATCGGGATTCGTTTCATTTCGGCGAGGTTAGTATAGGTCCAGCGGGGGGCAGCCACCCAGTACAGTAAGTTAGCACAAGTTTTCGCGCAAAAATTTGGTTGTAATAGGTTAGGCCAGGTACAGCTCTCGGAACTTTATCCTGCTTGCCAAGAGTCCAAGACCGTTGTGGAACATGGGTCGGCCGTCATCATTGCGCTGCCATACTTCAAGGTTGGTAATGAACCCTGATATTTGATTTGATGAAAAAGAGTAGCGCCGACCCATTCAAAAATCGCACCATTTTCCTTGCTCACTATAGCATAATGCATTTGAGGATAACCTCACCGGAGCTGTAATTTCGGCAACAGATAGGTAATTTCATCGCATACATTTGTTGCCAGAGAACGCAGAATCTGGTTCTTTGGGCAAGTTGTGCTGCAACAGTTTCAGGATATCTCCGAGGAGAAACGAAGCTGATTCAATATCAGCACTTGCAGAACAAATGTAGTTCCAAAGTGACAATATAGAACCTGGGACCCCAAACACACGCCGACCTTAGATTTGCTGCCATCATATAGCTGCCAGAGAACGCAGAAACTGGTTCATTGGGCATAATTTCATCGATCTGTGGGCGAGTTGTACTGCAACAGTTTCAGGATTTCGGCGAGGAGAAACGAAGCTGATTCCATATCAGCACTTGCACAACAAATGTAGTTCCAAACCAACAATAGAACATGGGACTCGACACGACACACAAGCAAGTTGACTGGAAGAAGCAAGTTTCAACTATGTCGAACAGTCAAACGGCATACGTGAAGGCTGAAAACAATACATGCGGACCACATTACAGCATCTATTTCGTAGGACCAGCACGGCCGAAGCTTCTTAGGGCTACCTGTCAACCTTTTCTCAATTTGCGTTTGATTTGCTTTTTGCTAGGGCTTCGTGGGTAGCAGATTCGGTCGGTTCACCCGGTTGTTGCTGGGTCAACATATTTTTACCACGTGTTGGAATTGGTAAATTTGGTTCACGACACACAAGCAATTTGACTGGAAGAAGCAAGTTTCAACTATGTCGAACAGTCAAATGGCATATGTGAAGACTGAAAACAATGCACGCGGACCACATTACAGCATCTGTTTCGTAGGACCAGCACGGTGGAAGCTTCTTCGGGCTACCTGTCAACCTTTTCTCAATTTGCGTTTGATTTGCTTTTTGCTAGGGCTTCGTGGGTAGCAGATTCGGTCGGTTCACCCGGTTGTTGCTGGGTCAACATATTTTTACCACGTGTTGGAATTGGTAAATTCGGTTAATGACACATAAGCAATTTGACTGGGAGAAGCAAGTTTCAACTTTGTCGAACAGTCAAACGGCATATGTGGTGGCTGAAAGCAATAGATGCGGACCACCTTACAGCATCTGTTTCGTAGGACCAGCACGGTGGAAGCTTCTTAGGGCTATCTGTCTACCATTGCTCAATATGGTTTTGATTTCCTTTTTGATAAGGCTTCGTGTTTAGCAGATTCGGTCGGTTCACCCGGTTGTTGCTGGGTCAACATATTTTTACCACGTGTTGAAATTGGTAAATTTGGTTCACGACACATAAGCAATTTGACTGGGAGAAGCAAGTTTCAACTTTGTCGAACAGTCAAACGGCATATGTGATGGCTGAAAACAATACATGCGGACCACATTACAGCATCTATTTCGTAGGACCAGCACGGTGGAAGCTTCTTAGGGCTACCTGTCAACCTTTTCTCAATTTGCGTTTGATTTGCTTTTTGCTAGGTATTCGTGGGTAGCAGATTCGGTCGGTTCACCCGGTTGTTGCATATTGCCATCATGTAGCTATCTGTTACCAGAGAAGGCAGAAACAGATAGATAGGACACTACCATATACAAAGTTCAATCATATTGTGTGCTTTGTCAAGCAAGAAGAAGAATTAAATTGAAATTTTGTTTTGTGGTTTTATGGCGCCTAAAAGTTGCCATGAAATCTTAATCTTAGATTGCTTCTACTGTCAGCAATGTATCAATCGCACGTGCGAGCACAACATCTTGCATAATTGTCACAAATGTCAACTTATCATAATTGAACAGGTATTTGACCTCGAAGGTCAGATGCCGAGATGCTTTGACCGCCCGCTTATTCTCTGCTGACATGTCGCACATATTCCTGTAAGATGAGAGAAAACTTTGCGAGGCTTGTGTATAACATGCTATTGCATGGCTTAACATTTTAAAGCATATGGTACAGAATATGAAACAAATTCCACTATAAATACTAACAAGGTAACTATATCAGCCTATCACTTGATTTCATAATATCACTTATTTCACCATAGAGACCATCCCAAATGATGGTCATGTGCCAACTTTCAGGCTGTCAAAGTCTCATGTGGCCATGCCAGACTACGTAGAAAATCGCGTCGTATCCCATATCATTCTCATAAATTGCTTTGCGTTCCTGCATTTTATACGGCGTCGCAGTTAATACTTGTAATTTGGTTCGGACTTCCGATATTTCTTAGTAAAACGTAAAATGTATTACAAACATGTTGGACTTGGAGACTATTGAAGCGAATGATCTCTGATAAGTGCTACGATTATTTTGGTTTTGCCTTAGAAAAGTAGTAGTACTTGACACTAATGATTAAGTTCATAAATAAATAGTTTGTTCACTTAGGCCATGCGTCATTGTGCGTTAAATATGCGATGTTAAAGGTCGTGCGGCACGGCCGTGTGAGACTTTGACAATCTGAAACTTTGCACATGACCATCATTTAGGATGGTCTTCATGGTGAAATAAGTGATTTTATGAAATCAAGTGATAAGCTGATATAGTTACCTTGTAAGATCTAAATGTCCATCAAGTCGGCCCAAATAGATGCAGCCAAATCGGTGCGAAATGGTCATCGTAGCACAAGCAGCATGAGCAACTGGTAACAAATATTGTGCAAAGCCATTAATGAGTTTGTAGCAATGCTCGAACTGTCGATGTATGCCAATGTATCTTTTCAACTCCGAATTTGTTCGTCCTGCTGCTGATTCCCAATGTATCAACTGTAAGAATTGTTCTGTTGATCGAAGATGACAAAATAATAAACATCCCCAGATACTCAAGTTTACTAAATCACCAGCCAAACCAAATGTAGCAACGAACCCATGAATCATGTTCAGCTCGAATGTTTCAAATCGAACATGATAGAAAATACCATCAAATCTTTGTAGATACAATGCAAATGCTGGTACACATCCGAGCAGAAGCAATGTTGCAATAATGTTGCAGATGAGAATTGTCCTTTCATTGCCGTCGGATGCATTGCGTGAGACCTCGAATTCATGTGCTAGGAAACAAAGTTGTAATTTTAATCATGAATTGTCAGCTCGGCTCACGCATAGGTCGCCAAATGTACCAAACGCAAGCTTACCCAACCCTTGATGAATTTTCATTAGTGCATTGACGAGCTGTGATGAGAATTCTTCATGCACCAGGTAATTAATCGAGAGTGCAGCTGATAGTAAGAAAAGTGGTGCTAAATATGATGTGATTGCAATATCAACCAAACCATGAGCATGACCAGCCAAAATACTTTCAATCAAAAGACCAGTTAGAACAAATCTTGAGATAATGTTGCCAAGCGTATATGCCCAGAAATTAAGTCGTGGAAGTCCATTTGAACGAAACAATTTTCCATGGCTTTTGTTATATTTGACAGGAGTACAAATGTATTTGAATACTGTGATTGGTAAAAATATTAATTGCTCACTTCTTTTGGAGAACATTTTAGCTCGGTTGTATTTTGTAATTTTGTTTGCATTTTTTTCGAGTCAGTTGCCTGACTACAGTTTCCGACAGATGGAAATTTGATGTGAAACTGTAACAAAGTGAAGGGATTTTGGGAGGTGGATGAGCGAAGCAATTTGTTCAATGTCGGCAGAAACAAAATTACAGACTCATTTAAGGTTCACATGATTTATTTATGCAATGAATGTTAAAATTGCGAGGAAAAGTAAATTACAGTTTGCAGCATACTGCATACGTCTTCCCTTAAATCTCTTCTACAGCCAGAAGTAGATCAATCACTTTAGCTAAAATTACATCTTGTACTATTGTAGCAAATGTCAACTGATCATAAGTTAGTAAATACTTGACTTGTACTTTAAGTGGAGCACATGATTGTAAACGATGCTTATTCTCGTCTGATATGTCGAGCATATTATCGTATGACGAAAGAAATTCTTGTGAGGCTTCCCTGTACAGTGTGGCTGCATTGCTCATTGTCTCAAAGCAAAGAATTAGAAATATAAAGCAGAGAAACATTTGTGCTTTGAGACTAAAAAGTTGTTGATTAATATAAATTGCATTGAATAGAAATGAGATGGCCATACAACCACCATTCAGGTGAACTAAGGGTAAAAGATATGTAGTAAAATTATCAATTAGTAAGTATGCATATTGAAATTGACGGTATATCTGAATATATTCTGTCAACTGCTCATTGGTGCATCTTGGCTTCCACGTCATTAATTTCAAGAATTGCACAGTTGATCGAAAATGACAAAACATAGCAGTACCCCAAAAACAGATTATCAACAAGTCTCCACCTAAACCAAATGCTGCAATGAAACCAAGAATGAAATTCAATTCAAGTGTCTCAAATCGTGTATGGTAGAAAGGTAGAATATGCCTTTGAAATGCAATTGAGAGACTGTAGTTGCTGGTATTGAGCAAAAAACAAGAATGGGTGCCAGTGCGTAGCATACGATCAGAATCGTCTCGTTTCCATCTCGTGCCTCTGGTGAAATCTTGAAGTGTACACCTGTGTATTGAAGATACGCGTGCTAAATTGTGTGCAACTAAATTCTGTATCAGCATCAACAACTGGAGGACAACTTACCCAAGTCTTTATGAAGCTTCAATATTTGATTGATGAGTGAACGACCTGAATTGTAATGTACCAGGCAGTAGACTCCAAATGAAGCCGAAATTGCAAACAAAGGTAGCAAATAACTTGCTACGATGATGTCTGTTATATCTGTGGCATGACCTGCCCAGATACATTCAATTAGAAAACCAACCAGTATAAATCTTGTAATGATGTTGCCAACATAGTACAACCAGAAGTTGACATATGGGATTCCCTTTGGACGCACTGACTCATTCGTGACTGGATCAATCCAAGCAAATGTACAAAGGTAGCGGAATGGGAATGGGAAGAAAGTTATAATTAGAAGAAATATTTGTCGTGATCGTTTGGAAATCATATTGTACAGTAGTATCAACAATGACTTAGATTTTGATTTTGTCCGAAGAAATATCAGACTACATACAAATGTCAATGTGCAAGTGTCAAGTATTTATAGAAAATTAAGGTAGTTGTGGATTTGGAATAAATATGATGTCAAGGTCATCCTTTAGACCGTTATGATTGTAAAACTGGGCGTCAGTGGGGCTCGCCTTTCTTAAATCGTTGTGAATTTTAAAGTAGGCTCCAACTTTACGCACGGCTGGAGAATATTGAATGCTAATGTCCTCAATTTTTTGTAATCTTTTAGTGGAAGACACTGACTACCGGTGGTATGAAAAAAGGTAGTGGAGGCCACACTGACGGAGTATTTACGCTTGAAATTTTCCACAATGGATTAATAATTCAATGTGATTTTGGTACTAGATTTCTGCGCCTTCTCCAGCACGAGTGTCCTCTTCGAGTACTCTGATCAACCGAAATCAAATTCAGATTTCAAGTGAAATATTAAACAGGAAACGCCAATCCACTGTAGTTCTACACTTTCATTTCAATTCTTCCCTACAGAAAACTAGTCTGTCTTGCTCGCTAATGAAATGGAAGAAAGGATCATGAAATCATCATAAGAATAGAGAATGAATTCCTTCCATGTCATCTTGGACTTGGGCAACTCGGACTCAATCACTGCATTAATGATGCGACGGTCACGACGGGAATACGATGGGACTTAATGAACAAAAGCTTTTATCCCGTACACTGCAACCATTACCGACTCCGCTACGCTACTTCAAGTGAAATCTTTTATTTTCTTAAGTCTTGAGTTCAGCAGCAGCAGCGGTCAACCTAATCTCTTCTCCTACTCCGTTTCATCCAAAGACGGACAGACCAGTGACATGAATGCAGTATGGAGCAGCAAAGTAATAGAATACTAATGCTGTAGTCATAAACATTACGACGTGGATTTAATTTGCAATCTCCGCCGACGGGGTCAGGAAAATGGGACTGAAACAAAGATACAAGATCTTTTGCCCTGCGACTCGCAACTTGAGGATGAGATCTTGTCGTCGTCATCATCATCATCTTTGTAAACGTAGTAGTGGTAGTAGTCAGTAATTTGAAATTACAAAATTGCACAATGAACTGAGTCTGAGTCTCTCTTCTGCCCCCAATGCCCTGCTGGTCTGTGCCTGTGCCTGTGGTGGCACGGGACATGAAATGCATGTGGCGGTGGTGGAAGGTGTTGTGCATTCGTGCTGCGTGGTAGGAGCTGTGACAGGGGAAGAAAGTGGAAGGAGAAAAAAAAATTCGGAAGGAAATGAAAGGAAGTTACGTAATTATAAAAGTTGGGAGAACAGCAGCGGCAACAGCAACAACAGCAGAGCAGTAGGAAAAGAAGAAGAAAAAAAGTTGTCCCAAGTTTTTATTATTCTTAGCCGACACTCTTACAAGTGCGTTGCAGTTTGCAGTAGTGTCACACTCTGCTTGTGTCTCTTGTGTACAGCCTTCGTTAGTTCGTCGTCGTCGTGCGCCTTTACACTCACACTCACACCAAAAGCAGCCCAGCAACAGCAACGGAGCACACAAGTATCTCTGCTGTGCAATAACAATAAGTCTTGAATCTGTCTAAATGCCAATGATGATGATGAGGAAGGGGAAAAAACAGAGCAAGTGAAGGAAAGGAAAAGTAGAAGTAAAAGTAAAAGTAAAAAAAGAAAGAAAGAAAAGAAAAGAAAGGGAAAAAAAGCAAAAAGAGAAAATTGGGTTCTAAAAGTTCCTGGCAAGAGAGACAAAACGCACAGGACGAGGACGAGAGGACACCTTTTCTCTTCTTCCTTTTTTTGCTGAGTTGTTGTTGCTGGCTGGCTGGGAAGAAGCTTCATAAAAGTGTTTGTGAGTTTCACTCTCGTCTCTGCGTGCGCTGTGTGTCCGTGTGTGTGGTGTGTGTGACTCATGTAAGATAAATGCATGCAAGAATTATTTGGGAAAGGGTTGCTTCACAGCAGCAGAGCAAGCAGCAGCAGTGTGAGAGCTGATTATTGTATTTTTTTGGATTCACCCCAAGAAAGAGAGAGAGAGAAAAGATGAAAAGAGAGAAAGAGTGAGAGTGAGAGAAGAGAGGCAAGAGAAAAAATCCTAAAAATGGGAAAGTAAAGTTTCTGATCATTTACTGCTTAGAGAGAGAGAAAGAGAGAGAGAGTTGTCTCTCATCATTACATTGAAGATCTATTCACTGGCACGGCATGGGCATAGAATGGGAAACACAGGCAGCAGTGTCTGTCTTCTGTCCGCCCCTCATCCTCTCTGCACAAAAAAATTGGGCAAGTACTTACTTAACTTATGTACTGCTGCATTTACTTCAAGACTTGCGTGTAGTATTAAACATCTTTAAAAGTCTCAAGTCTCATCATCAAGATATGTGCGTGGCGTGTGCGTGGACAGATTCCCTACAAATGCAATGTAATGCAATGCACAGAGTTTGCATAGGAAATCGAAAACCATCCATGGAGCAATTTATCCCCTTCCACTACTGTGACTGCGGTAGTACGCTAATAAAATCCTGTGCTCTGTGATCTGTGTTGGTCCATTCTTGGTCTTGTGCATGGCATCCGCATTTGGCATGGGCATCCGTAATATGAAGAAGACTCATTTCCAATTCTGATTTTTATTCTTTTTTTTACAGGATTTCACAATGACGACGACAGTCAAAACCCATTTTTGCATAACCTTTTTGCCACCGCCAGCCATTTGATTCTAATAGATTTTCTTCTTCTATGCACTTCTTCTTCTTCTTTAGGGGATTTAGCAGGAAAATATGTTGGAATCAATTCTACTGTTTTAGTTATATGGTAAAATGTCCGAAACAGACACAAAACGAGATTCTTGCATACTATTGCGTGGTGGTTGGATTGAGCTTATAATGCTGCTGCTTTTACTTTGCTGTCCCGCTGCTGGCCTCCAGCTGCAACTGCAGATTCAGCAAAGCAATTGGGTAAATGCATAAAGCATAGCGTATGGAAAGATGACGAAGAAGAAGAAGAAAAAGAAGAAGAAAGGTAACAAAGCCTCAAGCTTCACAAAAAGGGACCCACCACCGCACCAGTTCAAGTTTTTATCCTCAAGTTGCAGAAGCGCCAGTAATGCAACGGTGTGCAGTGTGCTGATGCAGCAAGAAGCAGAGGCAGCAGTTGAAACAAAAAGGAAACTTTCTCATCTTCCTCTTCTTCTTCTTCTTCTTCTCCTTTGGTATTTGGAGATTGAGTTTTTAGTTTCACTTGTTTCTTGTTTTCTATGTTTCCGTTCCTTTCCTTTCTTTTCCTTTCCTTTCCAACATCCTTCCTCTTTTCCTTTTGTGAATGTGTGTGCAATCTTTCCTTCTCACCCGCGCTATGCAACTGCAAGACAAGACTGCATCCGCTGCTGCAACACGTTGTGTGCTGCGGCAGTGGTGGTGGTGGAGGAAAGTGTGCATCAAGTGGAATAATGACACTTTTTTTGTGCAAGAATTCCTGTTTTCCTGTACACGTACGTGTGCTGCTAGCAACTGGCAACTAGCAACGGGGCCTGCTGCCTGCCAACCAGGAAAACACCGGAGCCCAGGGAAACACACAA
>JAQIYH010000256.1:0-11196 GCA_034700885.1 Paratullbergia callipygos | reverse complement strand
CCAGTACAATAATTTATTATTCAAACTTTAGTTTCTTTAATAAATTGTAAGATCTTAATTTAAAGAGGCAAGAGTTAGTTATGCGACTACTACAGTACAATATCACATGACTTCATTACGTCTGGAATGAAAAGTGTGGAGAAAGTTCAACATATAATATTATTCTAATGACAATACAGGGATTCCATATAACGAAAGTTTATACGTAATATTAGTACTACACTACATTGACTTTAATTTCACCAGTTCACCATTTTAGTTTCTTTACGAGAATGAAGAACGAGTGAGTTTGTACGATACAATTTTTCATTAAGAAGTCCATGTCCTATTTTCAAATCGATTTTAGTGTACGTGTACATGGTTTGTTCACGGTGTACGTACTTGAGTATTAAGCTTACAGTTTGGTGGCGGCTGCTGACAATATCAATCAATATAAAAACAACGTAGTACGCAACCATGCATTGATTCGATGAATGCTTGCTTTCTTCGTGCTATCTTTTGACGTGGTTGGTTGGTTGGGTCGTCGCTTGCTTTGCTTTACTCTGTGTGTGTCGTCCGTCCGTCCGTCGTCCGTCCATGTGAAAATGATTCATGAGTTCAACATTCATGTTCACTTTAATACATTACATGTCAAGGCATTATCTTTTTCGGATCAGAATCATGAACTGAACACTCACACACGAGTAAAGGAGCAAACCACTCGATTGAATTTTCTTAGTTGTTGTTTGACTGTATTGCTACATATTATCATGTATCATCATCATCATCGCATCGGCATCGGTATCCAAGATACAGAAACAACACCGACGTAGAATGTTCCCACGTTTTCCAAGAACATAGCATAACATAAAAGATAGAACTAAACTGAAGTGTGCAATCCAGGTCGATAGTTTGATTCGATACTCTTGAAGAAAATACTTGGATACTTTTGAGATTCGATGAGGTAGTAATGGAAAAACTAATTTTCTCTAGTTGTTGTTCTTGTTCTTATTGGAATGGAGTTGCGTAGTAGTTTGTTCGAAGACATTTTTACTACTATTTTGGCTAGTACGAGTATCACCACAACACACATCTTGCTGTGCACTGTGTTGTTTGTATTGTGGATCTTGTTCTTGGGTTGTTGGTGCATGTGGATTACAGTAGTATATGTCCGCTGAGCATAAACATATGATGAAGATTAGAATCGAAGTTTACTATTCTCTTCCTTCTTTCTTGCTTTCTTCCGGCGAAGCTTCATTCCCTGGATTAAATGTGTGGTGTGCATGCTGCGGTCTTTGGCAGCCAGCAGCAGGTGAAAAGATGTCGTCTCTCATGTCACACGTGTTCAAGTGTTTACCAAAGACAACAGTGGCGTATATCACATTTCACATAACAAGTATCAGTTTTACTTTACCATACTTATGCTTTGAATTGGGAAAAGAAAATTTGAGAAGTGGAGAGTCGAGTCTGTACAAGTGAATCTTGAGAGTGAACAAATTTCTTGGAAAGGAAAATCTTCAAACATTACTACTTGGATCTTGATGGCTGTGCTTTTCACGGTTAGAGGAGCAAATACAATATACGATACAACAATATACGTTTTATCCATACAATGACAGAAAAAGAAAGAAATAACTGAAGTTATATTTTTCGCTTATGATGAATATTCTTCAGAATTTGAATTGGCGTCCGTCGTTGAGACTCAAAGATGAACCTGCAATGATGATGACAACGATATGGGAGATTTTTATTTTTCATGACAAAGATTTAAAAAAGAAAATCAGTGCTGTGTGAATGTCAATGCTAAAATTATGAACAAAAATTTGGGTCCAATACGTAATAGAAATTTTCCATCATCAAATAAAAAGTTTTGCCCACGTATAAAAAAAGTATATTCGAAGTAAATTTGAATCGAAAGTTGGTTGGACAAGTTGGACTTTGAAATCTGTTCACATCATCACAGATTTCTATTATTATTCTTATAAGACAAGCGCCGCGTCGTCGTATTGAATGAATTCACACTTGTTGCACTTTGGACACTGAAAGGCTACAACATAGCAATGGCCTGGCATTTGTGACTGTGATTTACTGAATGTATGAAGTACCGACATGTACACACACGCACCGCTGTTCTAACTCTTAAACCACACACACACACACATGCAACCACAAATCACGCAACATGACTACGGCAGTTAGTCCAGTCCATAACCCACGTTAATCAACCTCAGACCTCAACTCTCAGCTGGACAGACTTTCATTGCACTTTGCACTGCTGCAACTCTGCAACTTGTGGTTTGCCCTTTATCACTTGTTACAGGGGAAAAGGAACTTGTTACTTGGTTGTACGAGAACATGTCAAGATCTAAATTGATTACGCACCTAAAACTTTCTCTACGTATCGTGGATTGTGTCGCAGACGGACAGGAAAGGATGCAATTATCCATTACACAGCTTATAGGACAAATTGAAATAGTAAGACGATAGAATAAGCTTTGGGAGAAAGAGGGACGATGAATTCTTTTCGTCATCATCGTTGATCCTTTTTTCCTTTCACCACACCACACCACACAGAGCTGTAAATATCGTGCGTATGGCATATGGGAAATGGAAGTGTCGTTTTTTATTAGTCGGAAAGTATTTCACGATAAAGGTTGAGTGGGTCATAAAAAGCATAAAAGTAAAGTTACTGAAGAGATTCTACACTTTGTACTTGCCACTTGCGGCATGGTGAAGAAGGAGAACAGTAGCTGATGTCGCTGCCTTTGCCTTTGCTATGATTTGTAGTGCCAAGTCTTTCGTGCAAAAATCTGTCCTGTCTTCGTCTGCAGCAGATTTCAGCAACACAAAACAACACAAAAATATGAAGGTAGCCCATAAGTCATAAAATAAATGGTGGCACTGTACTGATACTCATTACTTTTAGTGGAGCATCATCTTGCAATTTGCAATGTCTGTTCACTGTTCGATAGAATACATAAAAATATAAGTCAACATTACACAGTTCACCGCCTCTATTCTCTATTGCTATTGCTATTGTTATTACCTCCCATTTCAGGTTAGTCAAACTCTGTCTAGAGAGTGTATAAAATAATATTTATGAAATCTTTCTTTTTTTCTTTTCTTTTCGCACTCGAAAGCCGACAAGAGTCCAAACACGTGTTTGCCTTTCGCCATGCTACTACAATAATGCGGCCTATAATAATACTTGTGTACTAACTTACTTCACCCCAGAAGCTCATAAATTCGGTCGAAGTCACTCTTGTATGTACAATGTACATTGCACACACTGTGTGGTGAGTGTACTTGTGTGCCATGTCTGGTCTTATGTAATGTAATGGAGTCTTCTTCACAAGATGTTGCAACACAACACAACACGTACTGCAATATTTATTAGTATTTACGACTTTCTGGTACGCGCATCTGTAAACTTCTGTTGCGTATGAAATTTGCATAAATTTGTGCGACAAGATAAAAAACAATAAACAGATGTTCATCTTCATCACATCACATCATGATCATATTCAATTTCATAGTATAGTCAAAATGCATGTGTCTACTTCCAAGAAGCTGCTGACGACAAAGACCGACACTTCGAATCTTTAGCAATGCCGGAATGAATTTTTTGATTGTGCGATTATTTACAATTTTTGCCCAGAATAAAAATCACAATGTCTGCGCTAATTTGATCTCGGCATCGGCATTTTTGAAGGCAGAATTAGATCGCGAAGAAGAAAGGGAATGTTTATAATTAAAATGAGAGCACACACACTGTTCTTTATGTTCAAGCTTTCATGTTCCTACAATAGCACGGGACACATTTGCCGATGGCGGTGAAATGTACTCATTTATTATGAAAGTCATGGGGTTGGCTAATGGATTCTTGGCAAGGGAAGGCAAGACAAGTTGTGGAAGATTCATACTTTAAAGTTAGAGTCAGAGTCAGTCAGTCTGAGAGCGTAGTGACTGGTATGGCTGAAATATCGGTGGCATGACTGGCTGTTGTGAATACGTATGTATATGTAATGTAATGTATTATGTATGTATTGGAATTGATGTGTTTTTAATTAATGAAGCTTTTGTTTATTTTAAGATTAAGCGATGAAACCTATGCGCCTAAAAATATGTATTAATATTGTATGTGGTGATATTGGCACTATGAATATTGTCAGACAGACCCGTGAATAATGTATACGTAGTCCACATCCAAAATGTATACGACACAAATTCTGTAAGCTGTACGAGTATTATTTGAATACGGCACATGAGTTGGAGTGGAGTCGACCGACGACGCGAGACCAAGTTTTTGTTCCATTATTAGTCTATTTTGACAAGGGGATACACAATATAATATACAGACATTGAAGAAGTGAACTTTGTGCTGCTTCATTTTCAAATGTTAATGACTTGTTTCTCCTCTTACATGCAGCTCAAGTATACATTGTACAGATCAAATTAACGAACGCAAACACACATTGTAATATAGTAACTGTAACTGAATAGTTGACGATGTAATGGTGTGTGTGTGTGTGTGTACTTTATACTTCATTATATGAAAATAATGAAGACAATAATGATTTGTGAAGAACGCGACGCACACGCACGCATACGTAGAAAACTTGTGAGGTGGAATGCGTTTATAAAATAAAGATGGGAAGATTGTTGTATTTGCTGCACAGCAACGGCACGCCACGCCATTCAATGAGCTCATTTCCTCATCTGTCTCACGTTTGTTTGGAGTTCCGAGGCCGAATTTTTCATCTTCCTTCCATCTTGTCTCTCTTGCCAGCGTGCCACGTGGACGTCTTCGTCTTCGTCTCGTCTCGTCTCATCTGTGCGAAAGACAATACAAAATGAAAAACAAGTATCATGAAATTCCTTTCCTGAAACTTTCAGTCAAAACCCGATACGCGAGCTCAAACTCATGTGCTCGACATGTGAGACAGCGACGCGACAAATAATATGGCAATACAATACAATCATGATACAATCTCATGCCCTCATCAAAATCACAATTCACAACTTATTCATGGGTCGCACATCTTTCGATGAAATTCGATGTTCATGTTGTTAAAATCTTATGCCAAGCTGAATATTTTAGCTCATTTCTTCGGTCCGTGACATGGCATTAGATAAGCTTGGCTGCAAAAATTAACGAGTTTCTTCCACACAAAAAAAAACAATGCTCTTGTTGGCAACGATGCAATATGTAGAAATAATAGTGGGAAACTGACGGCACTGCTACTGACATGAAGTCAGATAAGTTATACTTAAACTATAGACAAAACAGACTTCCTTGCATGAATTTTAAAACAACTAGAATCTAGAAACTAAATAGAAAGATTCCCTTTCCGTTCTGGGTTCCGTTCCAACTTCCATTCCAAGTTAATGAAGTATAGTACTATGTTAATATAAAGTAGAATATAAACTTTATATATTTAGTGCACTCAGGAGCCACCGGAGCTTGTGCTGAACATATTGCTATCTTGGGTAAAAGAATAATATAATGTTCTAAAAGCAGCAAACATTGTTTTGGCTGCACCACACCGCACGATTGACTGGGAGGAAGAACAACGAGATTCTAAAAATAAACAACAAACTCATCTCCGAATTGCATTTACAGAACTTATAAGCTGAGTTTGAGCCCGTCGTCGTATCGTGTGTGATTATGATGATGATGAGAAGGCAATTTCCTTACGCCGCTGTCTCGTCTCGTTTCACAATTCACATGTGATCCTCATTGTGATACGTAAAATGCAAATACTACGGTGTACATTAGTACATTCATCTATACGTGAACATTTTATACACATATGAAAATATGAACTGATTCTGATTTCTGATTCATTTCATACACATACAAATATCATTCGATCAAATCATTAATGAATATGACCTCGAATGAAATAAATTGACAATTGACATAGTTTTGCATTGCATGAATGAAGTAATGTCGTGCGTCGTGCTACATTTAGTACTACTACATTGTATTGCAAAATTGCAATGCTCCACAATTTTAACTGTGTTCAATGTGCCTAAGGCCGGGCAGGCGTACAATTAAAATGATGATGGAGATTTTGGCTGTCACTCATTTCTTTGTTCGTCTTGCATAATTTTGCACTACCATTGCAAACTGCGAAGCAAAATAAATACGTACACGGTACACGAGTTCTTGTAATGAAAGGAAAGAACCCCTGCAGATCTTTCTTTCTTTTTTTACTACAAGTGTGTATTTGTGTATTTATATATTACTACGTAAATGCGTATTCGCATTTCTTCTATGTGTACGATTAACAAATTGTTAAGACACGCGGTTCGTGTGAATGAATACTACGCTACGCCCAAGAAATGTGCACTGCTGTGATGTAGATTGAATGCATATTGCAATATTACAAAGACGAACAAGATGAAAGTTTAAGATTTGAGATTTGCTACATGAATTAACCTTCTATTCATAATATATTTCTAAACGATATTCAATCATCAACCATTCATTCACTTATTCACGATTCACTATTCATATGATCGTGATTTATAAAAATATACGCTGTACGACACTCATTGTTGTATTTTTGTTTTGTTTTTTGTATATTATGTAGGTTGAAGAGTCATCAATGGTTTGTCCTCTTACAAACAAAAGGAAATCTACTCCTGAAGATCCGGAAAACATTGTTAGCAGAGAGATCAAAAAGGTTAGTTCGTCATTCTCATTGTTATAATATGTCATATCGTTATATGTCAACATTTTTACTACTACACAACAACACAACACAACTACGCATCATTTGTAGCCGTAGCTTTCACACTTAAGATTTTAGTATGAAGAATCGTAAATGACATGTCAATGCTGATGTCCTAAATTCATGTGTACTGTATTGTAAGAGATCCTAAAACTTTCAGTATTTGTAAAGTACGTACGAACACAAAAGTGACAGACTTCCTGTACTTAAATAGTAATTATACAAACCGTATACTTGTACGCGTATGTTACGACTAATGACCATGTCAGCTGAAAAACAGAAATAATCTTGTGCTTAAATTATCAATGTCAACAACATGTGCATCTGTGTAATGTGTGAGTGTTTAAAGTAGTGTGCCGCCGTGAGGCGGTGGCACGTTGGTGTGATTCACAAGCACACAAATACAAAGGAGAAAATATTAATACAATGGAGCACAAAATACATTCACATTCACATATGTGACAATCTGGTTACGCACAAGCACAACCTAGAAGTAGCGTAGCATCGCACCAAGTTGTGACTTGTGACAATGAATTGACAATCGTTTTATTCAACAATAAATTTTTTGTGCATACCAAAAATAGAGAAAGTGAGCAACATCGTTTGCTGTACTGTGCCATGTATTGCATTGCACTGTTGCGCTGTTCTTGACAAGTTATATGCACATGTAACATGTATATGTACGTATATGCACAAAATTAAAAATGAAGTGTAGAAATGATAGAACTGAGAAATACACAAATATTCACATTGGAATGGAATCGGAAATTGATTTTTGAAACTGAAGCGAGTCACAAGTCACAATCTTATATAGCCTCTTTCCACCATTCGCATTCTTTACTACATAAACACATATTGGGAATAAGTTCCGGCCTTGGTATGACTGGAGTTGTGGGAATTCCTCGTACGGTCGTCCGTATATATTTCTATTGTTGATCTTTTTGGAATCTTTGTGCCTCTTCTGAATGTATAAATAGAGTGATGTACAAAGTAAGTATTGTCATTGTCCTGAGGCTAAGGCATGGCATGGCATGGCAAGGCAAGGTAGAAAAATAGACAAAAGATTCGTTATTAAATTTACACAAGCATATGGGAAATTGTAAGATAGGAAACAGCAACAGCAAACAGAGGAAATGAAAATGTAGAAATAGAAATGGAGAAAGATTGTTTTTGCAGCAAGCAAGTTTTGAAGTTTTGAGGAAAATATTGTTGTTCAGAGATTCACATCTTCCTCCTTTGCCTGAAGGCAGCGGAAACGCAAACAAACGCAGCAGTGCAATGGTGAAATCGATGAGAAGATCCTGATTTGGTTTTAGTTTTTTAAAAGTTCAAAGGAACAAGAAAATATGTTTTAAAATACCGAACTTTATGTTTTGTCGTGGTGGCTATTTTTCGAATCGAAAAAAGTATTTGATTTCTTTGATTATCAGCGGATTAGTTGATTTCTTTCTACGCTTGAGGCACTCGAGGGCAGTCATTGTTTTGACATTTCTTTTAGTTGTTCAATACAAATTCTATTGGGGAATCATTCCGAGACGGACGGACACATTCTTTTCTTTTGGGCAAAGTATTTAATATCTTAGGAAGACGAAGAAATTTAACTCGTACATAATTAGAATTAGAATTAGAAGCAAGGCATGAATTCAATTCGACCTCAATACCAATACCAACACAACACTGGAATTGTGCCATTATAATTTTGCCATGCTTGCTTTTGCTTTTGTGTATTGTGTAGTTGTGTTTTTAATATGTGCGCAATGTACAGGATTCAAATGTAATTATAATATACTTCCTCGTACCATACGCATAATATTTACCATACCACGATCATATAATTAAATGAGCATCTGCATACTTTAATGGGATATGGTTATTTTTATACCGTATGCATGTACAAAGCAACGTCGGCAACGTGGATTGGATGCAAGTTATTACATTAGATTAAAGAATAGTGGTAGGAGACGACGAAGACATAAAAGATAAACGTTAGGCGTAATTAAAATTGGGTTCTTGCCTCTTTCTTCCTTTCTTTCTTTCGTTCTTTGTACTACTTGTACGCATGCATAAATGCGAATGAGACCAACCACAAAAGCGACAGTACAAAAAGCATATTGCATTTCCTTTTGTATGTTCATCTACCATACGAAGCAAGCGGTGCACTTGAGTTTTCTTTTGACTGCCATGTCACACCACTCCGTTACTTGTGTCATGAAGCTCTCCATCTTTGTCGTTGTCAAGTGCAGTGGAGTTTTTGTATGATCTCAGAAGAAGATTGATAGATAGGGCTAATTTAATCTGTCTTTGTAACCTTATCGCTTAATTCTTTGTCTTTGTAGTTTCATGTGTCTTGAGAGTCTTGACACTCTATACAAGCAAAGCACGGCAAGGCACTTTGCACACATTATTGTGTTGTGTTGTGTTTCTAGGAAAAGGTTAAGTGTAATTATGGCTCTTTTGCTGTCCTGTCTTGTGTAAGTTGTGTATTGTATTGTATTGAGGATTAAATATGATTTTATTGAAGTATGCAGCGACAGCAGCAGCAGCATCTTCTCATTCTCATCAGCAATTTCTAAGCCAGGATCCAGAAGCAAGTTTTTGTCATGAGACTTTTGCTACTATTTTAAGCATGTGTAATTATAATCTACATTCTTTCCTTCGCACGCAGCACACATATGATTATCTTAAGAATTTCCCAGGATTCTTGAATTCAAGATAATTACACAGTATACTAGAAAAGTAGTCTAGTCAACGTCGAGCTAGAAGTCAGTCGAAGAAATTCCTGTTGTTTTACTTGACGTTTCTCAAATAGTTGTTGTGTAGAAGAAGAAGATTGAAAGTTCCTATAAATAAGTCGACAGTGTGATGCCTGCTGGCCTGAATGTCTTGCACTGCCTCTGCCTGCAATGCTTGATTTTACAAAACAATTGAAACACTTCATTTACAGTTCATGCCTACTTCTATAATGGCAAGCAGGAAAGTATTTCTCGTAGTGTGCAAGTGTGCAGCAGCGCACTGACTGGAATGTGAGCACAGTGAACAGTGAATAGTGAAACATGTCTTGGCAATTGTTATTTTTATTACGTTTGACACTTGGTTTTACCCAGGCCAGGACGGAATATAGTATAGGAAGCGAGATCTTTATGGTATTAGTCTTTCTACGACTACGACTACGAGCACGACAAATGACACGACAAGGCAGGAGACGGAATAATAACAATAAAAAACATACAAGTCAGTCGTCGAATGACTACGATGGCGAGGCGATGCATGTTGTCCTAATTGCCCCGATGTTCGGGATCTTGCTGAATTGAAACTTTAGCTTTTTGGGTCTCCGCCCTACGTACGCCGGTAAATAACTGCGTATGATACGACGTGAGCTGTAGTATGAAATTGAATATCGCATTCACATGTTACTGGTTTGCACCATGAATATTGAAGTTATAATTCGGTAGAAATTGAGACAACGCATATGGAATTATGTTTCATTATTTTTCCAAACTTTTATTTATTCACAAGCACGTACTACGCCTCCTTTGCTTGCTTCTTGCTTCTCCTCAATTTCCTTCCTTCTCTCTCTTTCAATTTCTTTACAACTCAATCGTGTCGAATCGTACATATATAGTTACATGGCTGACATGGGATAAGCAAATGTACATATTGCATTGACTACATCGGTGTTAATGGCTCGACATCGAATGTGTGTTCAGTGTGCAGAGAGAATAGGACGGATGGAGCAGCATGTATTAATATTTATAATTATGGTGGCACCAAAGCAAAATATTAACCAATTTAGCCGTGGCGTGGCAGTGTTAGCAGGAAAATTACACGTGTGTGTCAATAGTCAATGCCCTGATGGTGGTTGCATTGCAATGCCGACTCCCAAACAAAGACGAAGATTCTTCTTCTATTGAAGTCTACTACAATAAATCGATCAAGATTTTCATGAGAAGAGTTTGACTCGTCTTTTGTACTACTACATACATAACTGTACCTGTTTTATATTTGTTTCTATTGTGTTTGTTGCTGCAATTTTAATAAGATCCATTGTCAGTTCCTTGCCAATGCTTGTGCTAAACTTATAAATTACATTGTTGTTCCTGCTGTCGGAGTGAATAATGCAATAATGGCATTTGTGTCGTACGTATTACCTCGATACTATCTTTCTAGTATATCTATCTCAGATGGGTTTGGATCTTTGTCGTGTGATTGTATTGGAAATCCTTGAATACATTAAGATACTCGTATGGCTGGCTGCAGCGTGCAAGAAATGGAAGTTGATAAAAAATCCGTCCTCCTCCATCCATAACCACAGATGTACAAACCTGGAATGGAAAAGTTTTTGTGTGTTATCTGATAATAGAAAACAGTGAAGTTGGTCTCCTATTCTGCTGCTGCTGCTGTGCTGAGTCTAAATCTCAACTAATGGTTTTTATCTTCACTTTAGTCGGTCGTCGGTGTGGTGCGGTGGAGCAAAGGT
>JAQIYH010000255.1:0-11215 GCA_034700885.1 Paratullbergia callipygos | reverse complement strand
CATATCGATGTCAATCATGTCAATAGATGTAGCAATGTGTACAATGCCATTTTTCACTGCCCCAGACGGTCTTCATCGATAAATGGCCAAGTAAGTGTAGATGTAATGTAATACGTTTAAGTGTGTAATGCAAAATCAGGAAAATTAAGAAAGCATGAAACTAGCAAAGGACGAACACAAGAAACATTAGCAAACCTTACTCTTTTAAGTCTTTATTACATTTATTACAATCTTTTCCACGGAATCACAGAAGTGTGTAATTCTTGAACTGATGCTTCTCTTCTTGACGAGTCTTCCCTTCATTCATTCACCCAACTTACTAACGATTTGGTTCAATTTCAAAGACAGCGGTTGGACCCAACGCATTCTTGATCATTGTCTGACAATTTGGTGGAATACTTTTGAATGGATTTTCACTTGTTTGTATGTTGATATGTTGAAGTGTTGAGTTTGCCATTGCAAAACAAAGATAGCCACTGGCGGAACTCAAAGGAAAATATGTGTGTTGATTAATTTTCACAGTAAATTCACGAAGACGTTGCGTGTCACTAATTCCAACACCTCTCTTGAATAGTGTAGAAAGTTCACGAACTTTATCCAATGTTGTTGGCGGAGAAGCCTCAAGTAGTTTGAGTACATATGAATTACGATCTCTTGGCACTCCAGATATGAATGTGTCCAATGTTGGCTGTACAATGCACAACTTGGACAACGTTTTTTTTGCATTGTAGGGAGCGAGGCGATCGCCAAATCCACAACATCACTCGAGGCTCTCTCATCCAAATAAGCTTTGGAATCTATCACCTCAACTATAATGCGACTGGGTTCGTTGTTACATTCGAAGGTGTTGGGCCTGACACGAATAGTTCCGATTGGCATGTGCCAATCTTCAAAGTGTGCGAGCAGGAAGGGTTAGCGACCGGCCTCGTTCAGTACGAGGAGGATGCCGCTTCTTCAGCTGCCGAGGGCGAATTTGTGATACTGACAATTCACCCAGAGGATGGAAAAGATTTAGCGTTGACGGTGGTGTCACTACGTTCGCAAAACCGAATTCAACCCTTTGCATGGAACTACGTTTATTGGTACGACACACTCCGCATTTCGGAGTTAGGATGGAACGGCGAATTGACCATCCGCTTTCAGTAAGAATTCGAATAAATATATAATTAACGTGCTTTCGAGGAAGTCACATGTATCTCTATTTCAGGGAATGTCGAACTACGGATCACACTACCACAATCTACTCTCCGTATCCCCTAATCGTGTCATTCTATTCGTTCACTGGAAGCAGAAGGGCGTTCGAAGTTAGTTGGAGATCGGTGTAAGCACGCTGGGCAAAATCACAACCCGATTCCAAATTAGATCATAAACACCATTACATTTATTCATTGCGGCATAATTGTTGGGTAAACAATGGCTTTATTGTGCAAAAAATTTGTTAGTATTGATATGTAGTGTAGACGTCCAATTAAAGTTGAGAAACTGGCTAAGAACACTAAGAAGATGTTAGATGCGATCGTAGACAACGACAAATTGAACAAGTGCATAAAAGAGGGGTACATGTCGCCATTGCCGGAAAGAAAGATCCGTCCCGGTAGCTACACCGGAACACTACAGTGGCACATGCGCAAGTCTAAACCTGATTTGGTGCTGCAACTGCTGCCTCCTTGGGAGTTACTGGTTCTTAGCAATCTCAATGGGGGCTCTATTCGTTATTGACATGACGCATTACTCTAGCTAAATTTGTTGGTGAATGAATTCATGTTACGGTGACTTCTTCATATTTAATCTTTTTAATAATGATCTATTTAACAGATTTACAACGCATGGATCTGACATCAACATAACATTTTTGATATTGGTTCTGCACAACAATGCCACGCGTCCTCTCGTTATGTCCAGTTCCCATTGTGTGTAGAAATACAAATCTATTAACCGTTCTCGCAGTCTGGTATTTCATTTGAAAGAAGGGTCACAGGAGAGCATACAACCTAAATAGATTCTGTGCAATGGAACTACTACAAACTACCTTTTAAATATGTGCAATCGAGTACCTTTCGAAGTATGTACTCCATTGAGCAGCTGACCAGAATTTAGGCTATCGATTCATTTGACAACTGTTCTGTTCCACGAGTAGATTAGATAGTTTTCCAGATTAGATAGTCATCGGACCTGCCAATCCATTCGGCAGTCAATGCAAGCGACAAGCCTCACTAGTGTCTCTCGAGTGCAGGAAGGCGTTTAGAATCTTGCAGAGGCAAATTGAGCACAAGAAACTCGAACATGGTGAGAAGAAGTTCGAATGCAAAATGTGTCGAAGAAGATTCAGATACAAGAATGACTTAAGTCGTCACATTCTACTTCACACTTCACACTGGCGAGAAACCATTCTCGTGTTCCCTCTGCACCATGAATTCTTTCACAAATGCTGAGCTCACAAATGGGCGGTCAAGAGAGCTAACACTGGAGATTCAAAAGTGGCTAGTGCTGCTCTCAAATTGGATTCAAAAGTGCTAAATTTTTATGTCAGAGACCGGTTAAACATCAATTTGGAGTTTTCCATGTTACACATATGCGGAAAATAGCTCAGCAGCAATGTGATTCTCAAGGAGCATCTGGCACGGCACAGAAGCAACCCGCTATACAATTTCCCTTGTGAATTCAGCATCCGGAGACACAGGAGCCAACGTTTGTTCTGTCATTTTGAAGAAAAAGCGCTTCAAGTAAGCCTTGTGATGTTTGGAAAATATGAACAGCACAATAGCAGGTGTAAAATGAGCTCTACAATTACTGAACTTCTGCGAATGTATACATTGAACTAGAAGAACTTATTAATATAAACATTAAGTAGTGTTCATATATTCGTGAAAATTAGTATTCATGTCTACAAGTTACGCGTTTCTTTTGAATTTATAATAGAATATCCATCTCCTTGTAGTTCTATACATCGCATCTCCATGTTTAGGGGAAAATGGACCACCAGCCAAGACTATTGCTTTCTTCTTGTGCAGTCTCAGTCGAAGGTTGTCCATTCGTGTTCTGCTGGCGAGTCAGACACTGTACTGAATCGTGGTGAGTAGTATGTAGACCATTAATTTGAGACCATAGGGAACACCATAGGGGATTGAGACCATAGGGAAAACCATAGGGGATTGAAATCACCCCTCCGGCTTTCCTTTATGGCGGCCCGACAAAGATATTTAAACTCCTCATACGGTTTAACTCACATGAGGACTCTACATCAACCTTCAAGTGTTTTAAAAACATGGAATGCATTTGCCAGGTGGCATGGAAGGTGATTTATGTTCAAACTTGTTGAATGAACGTTGCAGGGAAGGAGAATCATGTTTGTTCATGCTCAGACTTGTTACTGTATCAAGTTGAGACATGAATGCGGCAGACTGCAGTTGCTGTTGCTCTTGTCTGTGTGTAAGAATGTTTCTCCTCCTCCGCTGTACTGCGGTGAGATGACTTAAGGATGTATGTATTTTGCAGTGAGTTAGTTGAGGCGTGAGACAAAAGCATTAGTGAGAAGAGTTGTTCGTATTCTCTTACCTGTGTTATTGTGGTAAGGCAAGTGCTTCACTTTCTCTGCTGTGCTAAGATGTGAGTACTCTTACGCGTATGTATTGTGAGAAATTCTCCCCTCCTCTCGTTCTATGCCATGCATGTAGCCTTAAGTGTACATTCATGTTGAGACATGAAAAAGCTGCATATTATGCTAGTCTCACTTCTCGTAGACTGTACTTGTATTAGTACACGTACTAAGGCTGCGTACTTATTTGTACATACTTGTGTTGTTGTAGTAGTACGTAGGACATGCATCAGCACGCAATGCAACCCGGCGACACAAAGGCCACGACTTGGAATATCAAAGACGAGATGTGCAAATTTCAAAATGTTTGCGAAAATAAATAGGTCCATGACTATGATGATGAATTTTGCAAAAATTCAAGATGGCGGCGGCGTGACATACTTTGTAATAAGTTTAATTTGTCAAATTTCCGCACCACGTCCGCTTCGGAAATGTCCAATTTTTATTGCCGGACGCAGATTCTAATTCAAATTAGCATAAAGTTGACCTTTGACCTACCTTTGACCTATATTTGCAACATCTGAATACAAATTCCATACAAATTATTTGCGGAATACCTAACATTTTCGACATTCACTCACAAAGCTTAAAAAAACCCATTTTCTGAACATTTTGTCTGTAAAGTGGCAAAAGTTCGAAAAAATCGTAATCCAAACCAACATTTTGGGAGGAAACTTCAATTTTTTGACGAAAAGTACAATGTTTTGCGAATCTCATAAGGATAACATGAGAAATAGTTTTAAGGTCGTCAACAATATTTCACCCTCCTCCTCAATTGCTCTTCCGCCTCTGACAAAAGTTGAAGCTTTTGTGAAAATAAAGCCAACAGCATTATCCCGATGGCGTAAAAATGTTCAGTGTGAACACTGTCAGGTACGACAAAACCGGTTTTAGTCCTCTGCTATGGTGAGATGACTTAGGCTGCATGTATTTTGTAGTGCGTTGGTTGAGATGTGAGCCAAAGTATTAGTGAGACGACTTGTTCGTATTCTCCTACTTGTGTGCACTGTAGCAAGAGTAATGCTTCACCTTCTCTGCTGCGCTAAGATGCAACTAGTCGTTACTCTTGCGCGTGTGTATTACGACAAGAGAAATTCCTCCCATCCTCTCAGTCTATGCCATGCTAGGATGCATGTAGCCTTAAGTGCACTTGTATTCATGTTGAGACATGAAAAGCTGCATTCCACATGTGCTCATCTCACATCTCATTGCGTCCGCTACGAAGTCTATTGTTGTAGTCGTACACACACTATGGCTGCGTGCATACTTGTACACACCTGTCTACCTATTTTAGTAGTAGTATGAAGTTGTGCCCTTCACCCCAAAAGCCAAATGCAAGAATTCCACCTGGCGCCACATTGTCTGCGAGTAGATACATCAAAGACGGGATGTGCAAATTTCAAACTCTTTGCGGAAATAGGGAGGTACATAACCATTTTGATGAAATTTTGCAAAAATTCAAGATGGTGGTGATGTGACACCCTGTATACTCAGTAATTTCCCAAATCTCTCCGCACACCCTCCGTTTGCGAACTGTCCAATTTTATTGCTATACGCAAATTCCAATTGAAATTAGAATGAAGTTGACCTTTGACCTAATTTGTATCTTGCAAATTCAAATTTTTTTGTATACAAACACTTAATATTTGCATTATTGCACATGCGCAGCCGTACCAATGCTTACATGTAGGAAGTAGACAACATGTATGCAAACTCGCTCAAAATACCGATAAAATTCAATTTTCTGGAGATTTCGTCTGGAAACTGGCAAAATTTCAGAAAAAACGTCATCTAATTCATATTTCGGGAGGAAATTTAAAGTTTTGTGATGAAAAATACGATGTCACGCGACTCTCATAAGGATAACATGGGAAATTGCTTTCTAGCCGCCGCAAAATTTCTCCCTCCTCCTCAATTTCTGCTCCTCCTCTCACAAAAGTTGCATGTTTTTCGCGAAAATGTGGGGACATCGGTGTTTACCCGATGCCGTTGTGATCTTTAGTAGCTAGGCTACGGGCCGCAGCTCTTGAAGATAAAAATGGTTTTTCACAACCATGTTCCTACAATTTTCGCGAAAAACATGCAACTTTTGTGAGAGGAGGAGCAGAAATTGAGGAGGAGGGAGAAATTTTGCGGCGGCTAGAAAGCAATTTCCCATGTTATCCTTATGAGAGTCGCGTGACATCGTATTTTTCATCACAAAACTTTAAATTTCCTCCCGAAATATGAATTAGATGACGTTTTTTCTGAAATTTTGCCAGTTTCCAGACGAAATCTCCAGAAAATTGAATTTTATCGGTATTTTGAGCGAGTTTGCATACATGTTGTCTACTTCCTACATGTAAGCATTGGTACGGCTGCGCATGTGCAATAATGCAAATATTAAGTGTTTGTATACAAAAAAATTTGAATTTGCAAGATACAAATTAGGTCAAAGGTCAACTTCATTCTAATTTCAATTGGAATTTGCGTATAGCAATAAAATTGGACAGTTCGCAAACGGAGGGTGTGCGGAGAGATTTGGGAAATTACTGAGTATACAGGGTGTCACATCACCACCATCTTGAATTTTTGCAAAATTTCATCAAAATGGTTATGTACCTCCCTATTTCCGCAAAGAGTTTGAAATTTGCACATCCCGTCTTTGATGTATCTACTCGCAGACAATGTGGCGCCAGGTGGAATTCTTGCATTTGGCTTTTGGGGTGAAGGGCACAACTTCATACTACTACTAAAATAGGTAGACAGGTGTGTACAAGTATGCACGCAGCCATAGTGTGTGTACGACTACAACAATAGACTTCGTAGCGGACGCAATGAGATGTGAGATGAGCACATGTGGAATGCAGCTTTTCATGTCTCAACATGAATACAAGTGCACTTAAGGCTACATGCATCCTAGCATGGCATAGACTGAGAGGATGGGAGGAATTTCTCTTGTCGTAATACACACGCGCAAGAGTAACGACTAGTTGCATCTTAGCGCAGCAGAGAAGGTGAAGCATTACTCTTGCTACAGTGCACACAAGTAGGAGAATACGAACAAGTCGTCTCACTAATACTTTGGCTCACATCTCAACCAACGCACTACAAAATACATGCAGCCTAAGTCATCTCACCATAGCAGAGGACTAAAACCGGTTTTGTCGTACCTGACAGTGTTCACACTGAACATTTTTACGCCATCGGGATAATGCTGTTGGCTTTATTTTCACAAAAGCTTCAACTTTTGTCAGAGGCGGAAGAGCAATTGAGGAGGAGGGTGAAATATTGTTGACGACCTTAAAACTATTTCTCATGTTATCCTTATGAGATTCGCAAAACATTGTACTTTTCGTCAAAAAATTGAAGTTTCCTCCCAAAATGTTGGTTTGGATTACGATTTTTTCGAACTTTTGCCACTTTACAGACAAAATGTTCAGAAAATGGGTTTTTTTAAGCTTTGTGAGTGAATGTCGAAAATGTTAGGTATTCCGCAAATAATTTGTATGGAATTTGTATTCAGATGTTGCAAATATAGGTCAAAGGTAGGTCAAAGGTCAACTTTATGCTAATTTGAATTAGAATCTGCGTCCGGCAATAAAAATTGGACATTTCCGAAGCGGACGTGGTGCGGAAATTTGACAAATTAAACTTATTACAAAGTATGTCACGCCGCCGCCATCTTGAATTTTTGCAAAATTCATCATCATAGTCATGGACCTATTTATTTTCGCAAACATTTTGAAATTTGCACATCTCGTCTTTGATATTCCAAGTCGTGGCCTTTGTGTCGCCGGGTTGCATTGCGTGCTGATGCATGTCCTACGTACTACTACAACAACACAAGTATGTACAAATAAGTACGCAGCCTTAGTACGTGTACTAATACAAGTACAGTCTACGAGAAGTGAGACTAGCATAATATGCAGCTTTTTCATGTCTCAACATGAATGTACACTTAAGGCTACATGCATGGCATAGAACGAGAGGAGGGGAGAATTTCTCACAATACATACGCGTAAGAGTACTCACATCTTAGCACAGCAGAGAAAGTGAAGCACTTGCCTTACCACAATAACACAGGTAAGAGAATACGAACAACTCTTCTCACTAATGCTTTTGTCTCACGCCTCAACTAACTCACTGCAAAATACATACATCCTTAAGTCATCTCACCGCAGTACAGCGGAGGAGGAGAAACATTCTTACACACAGACAAGAGCAACAGCAACTGCAGTCTGCCGCATTCATGTCTCAACTTGATACAGTAACAAGTCTGAGCATGAACAAACATGATTCTCCTTCCCTGCAACGTTCATTCAACAAGTTTGAACATAAATCACCTTCCATGCCACCTGGCAAATGCATTCCATGTTTTTAAAACACTTGAAGGTTGATGTAGAGTCCTCATGTGAGTTAAACCGTATGAGGAGTTTAAATATCTTTGTCGGGCCGCCATAAAGGAAAGCCGGAGGGGTGATTTCAATCCCCTATGGTTTTCCCTATGGTCTCAATCCCCTATGGTGTTCCCTATGGTCTCAAATTAATGGTCTACATACTACTCACCACGATTCAGTACAGTGTCTGACTCGCCAGCAGAACACGAATGGACAACCTTCGACTGAGACTGCACAAGAAGAAAGCAATAGTCTTGGCTGGTGGTCCATTTTCCCCTAAACATGGAGATGCGATGTATAGAACTACAAGGAGATGGATATTCTATTATAAATTCAAAAGAAACGCGTAACTTGTAGACATGAATACTAATTTTCACGAATATATGAACACTACTTAATGTTTATATTAATAAGTTCTTCTAGTTCAATGTATACATTCGCAGAAGTTCAGTAATTGTAGAGCTCATTTTACACCTGCTATTGTGCTGTTCATATTTTCCAAACATCACAAGGCTTACTTGAAGCGCTTTTTCTTCAAAATGACAGAACAAACGTTGGCTCCTGTGTCTCCGGATGCTGAATTCACAAGGGAAATTGTATAGCGGGTTGCTTCTGTGCCGTGCCAGATGCTCCTTGAGAATCACATTGCTGCTGAGCTATTTTCCGCATATGTGTAACATGGAAAACTCCAAATTGATGTTTAACCGGTCTCTGACATAAAAATTTAGCACTTTTGAATCCAATTTGAGAGCAGCACTAGCCACTTTTGAATCTCCAGTGTTAGCTCTCTTGACCGCCCATTTGTGAGCTCAGCATTTGTGAAAGAATTCATGGTGCAGAGGGAACACGAGAATGGTTTCTCGCCAGTGTGAAGTGTGAAGTAGAATGTGACGACTTAAGTCATTCTTGTATCTGAATCTTCTTCGACACATTTTGCATTCGAACTTCTTCTCACCATGTTCGAGTTTCTTGTGCTCAATTTGCCTCTGCAAGATTCTAAACGCCTTCCTGCACTCGAGAGACACTAGTGAGGCTTGTCGCTTGCATTGACTGCCGAATGGATTGGCAGGTCCGATGACTATCTAATCTGGAAAACTATCTAATCTACTCGTGGAACAGAACAGTTGTCAAATGAATCGATAGCCTAAATTCTGGTCAGCTGCTCAATGGAGTACATACTTCGAAAGGTACTCGATTGCACATATTTAAAAGGTAGTTTGTAGTAGTTCCATTGCACAGAATCTATTTAGGTTGTATGCTCTCCTGTGACCCTTCTTTCAAATGAAATACCAGACTGCGAGAACGGTTAATAGATTTGTATTTCTACACACAATGGGAACTGGACATAACGAGAGGACGCGTGGCATTGTTGTGCAGAACCAATATCAAAAATGTTATGTTGATGTCAGATCCATGCGTTGTAAATCTGTTAAATAGATCATTATTAAAAAGATTAAATATGAAGAAGTCACCGTAACATGAATTCATTCACCAACAAATTTAGCTAGAGTAATGCGTCATGTCAATAACGAATAGAGCCCCCATTGAGATTGCTAAGAACCAGTAACTCCCAAGGAGGCAGCAGTTGCAGCACCAAATCAGGTTTAGACTTGCGCATGTGCCACTGTAGTGTTCCGGTGTAGCTACCGGGACGGATCTTTCTTTCCGGCAATGGCGACATGTACCCCTCTTTTATGCACTTGTTCAATTTGTCGTTGTCTACGATCGCATCTAACATCTTCTTAGTGTTCTTAGCCAGTTTCTCAACTTTAATTGGACGTCTACACTACATATCAATACTAACAAATTTTTTGCACAATAAAGCCATTGTTTACCCAACAATTATGCCGCAATGAATAAATGTAATGGTGTTTATGATCTAATTTGGAATCGGGTTGTGATTTTGCCCAGCGTGCTTACACCGATCTCCAACTAACTTCGAACGCCCTTCTGCTTCCAGTGAACGAATAGAATGACACGATTAGGGGATACGGAGAGTAGATTGTGGTAGTGTGATCCGTAGTTCGACATTCCCTGAAATAGAGATACATGTGACTTCCTCGAAAGCACGTTAATTATATATTTATTCGAATTCTTACTGAAAGCGGATGGTCAATTCGCCGTTCCATCCTAACTCCGAAATGCGGAGTGTGTCGTACCAATAAACGTAGTTCCATGCAAAGGGTTGAATTCGGTTTTGCGAACGTAGTGACACCACCGTCAACGCTAAATCTTTTCCATCCTCTGGGTGAATTGTCAGTATCACAAATTCGCCCTCGGCAGCTGAAGAAGCGGCATCCTCCTCGTACTGAACGAGGCCGGTCGCTAACCCTTCCTGCTCGCACACTTTGAAGATTGGCACATGCCAATCGGAACTATTCGTGTCAGGCCCAACACCTTCGAATGTAACAACGAACCCAGTCGCATTATAGTTGAGGTGATAGATTCCAAAGCTTATTTGGATGAGAGAGCCTCGAGTGATGTTGTGGATTTGGCGATCGCCTCGCTCCCTACAATGCAAAAAAAACGTTGTCCAAGTTGTGCATTGTACAGCCAACATTGGACACATTCATATCTGGAGTGCCAAGAGATCGTAATTCATATGTACTCAAACTACTTGAGGCTTCTCCGCCAACAACATTGGATAAAGTTCGTGAACTTTCTACACTATTCAAGAGAGGTGTTGGAATTAGTGACACGCAACGTCTTCGTGAATTTACTGTGAAAATTAATCAACACACATATTTTCCTTTGAGTTCCGCCAGTGGCTATCTTTGTTTTGCAATGGCAAACTCAACACTTCAACATATCAACATACAAACAAGTGAAAATCCATTCAAAAGTATTCCACCAAATTGTCAGACAATGATCAAGAATGCGTTGGGTCCAACCGCTGTCTTTGAAATTGAACCAAATCGTTAGTAAGTTGGGTGAATGAATGAAGGGAAGACTCGTCAAGAAGAGAAGCATCAGTTCAAGAATTACACACTTCTGTGATTCCGTGGAAAAGATTGTAATAAATGTAATAAAGACTTAAAAGAGTAAGGTTTGCTAATGTTTCTTGTGTTCGTCCTTTGCTAGTTTCATGCTTTCTTAATTTTCCTGATTTTGCATTACACACTTAAACGTATTACATTACATCTACACTTACTTGGCCATTTATCGATGAAGACCGTCTGGGGCAGTGAAAAATGGCATTGTACACATTGCTACATCTATTGACATGATTGACATCGATATG
>JAQIYH010000254.1:0-11224 GCA_034700885.1 Paratullbergia callipygos | reverse complement strand
ACAGATGAAATCAAAACAATTGCATTAATCTGTCAACGTAGTATGCACAAGTAATTAGTCCTTGTATACGAAACCAATTCAATGGCAGTTGAACAATTAACATTCTATAAACGTACAACAATGACGAGTGCCACTGGTGCTGCGAAACTCCACAAGTAGTTCTCATTAAGCCAGCAGCTGTAAATTGGGATTCGAATAAGAGAGTTCATAATCTTCACAAAAGAAAAATCCGCGCATGAAGTTCAAGGCACAAACTTATCAACTTACTAAGAATCATTTCCATATCCATGATGTTCCTCTGCAAAGTTAATGGCACAAGTAATTCCCACAATAATTGCAGGAACCAAGTACGCAGCAACTATTTCAATGTTGTTGAGTCCAGATCCAAAGATGTCGATGAATAATAATTTCGTGAGTAGCAAACCTTCAACTGCCATCCATGCGAATGCACACAAGAAAACATAATGCAAGATGATGGCAAATGCTATACAGGCACCCTGCACAATGAAAATTAAATCATCGATCATCCATTAATCATTAATCATTCACACGTGCAGCATTCTTGTAGCATAACTTACATCGCTCAAATGTAAGTAATTTTTGTCCACAGTAATCAATAGTAAGAGATTCGCAATCAAAAGATTTGCACATAAATGTATGACCAAATCATTCCCTGGATGTGACCCAGAAGTTTGTTTGATATGCTTGTAGACGAATACAATGATGCAGAGAAGCAGACAAACGATAGAGATGGGAAGTAAAATAAATGTGAGGACTTCCAATCCTAAATCTTTTCCCTGTAAAACGTAGAAGGCAAGAAGTGTCAAGTCCTCAATTCATTGATATTGATACGGGCACAAAAACTGGTCAAACTGGCGCAAATTACAATGTAATCATGAAGATCCATAATAATTGCAAATGACGTCAAATGATTGCATTCACAGACTGTGACATCTCTTTCCGAAGAGACGAGTTGACATCCTTCAGGTGACCATACACTATTAAGGATGACACACATGAAATTAGTTGGTGCATTTTGCGCATATTGTATACAGTATACTGTGACCAGAGTATATTAATAATTGTACAACTCACAAATTAATTGTATCCCAATGGACACACGTTGCTGTCTCACGAACTGCTTTCCGTCTCTCACCATCATGACGTTTTCTTCGTACCTGATTTACTTTAGAACCATACGCATAGACATCATGTCGAAATACAATTTTGACTCCTTCTGCAATTTAGCATATTTGCGCACTTATGCATTCAAGATATACACAGTTTAGATTTCACAGATATTCATGATGCCCGTGCTTATTATGTTGAATATATTGACCTGTGAAGTTCAATCGTGTAGAGATGTCCAGAGTTTGCTCATTGATTGTGAATGATATTAATTGTCCATTTATGATTTGATCATCATTCATTGTGATGATCCCGTCCTCGTTAAACCTAAAAATAGATTGCGAAGTGTATTGATGAGTAGTAGATAGAAGTAGTTCTGGTTTGATAGTTGATAGTTTTGAAGGCGAACGTGTTCAAGTAAGCAGGAAATGTTTTGTTGGCATATTCAGCATTTAAATCCATTCCAGTGAATGGAACCTCTTGTTCAAGAAACCATTGGACCCATTCATTTGGAATTTCAATGTGTGTATCTTTGGAGTTGTAGGTTTCAGGATATGTCAGCTTTGGATCATCCAACGTAGGATTTGTAGACAATCCAGACATGACCCGGAAATCGACAAAGTTATCAAATGTTTTTTGGTATTCAATGGCTCTTGTACTCAAGCTCCTTTTCACGCGCCTGGATCTTAGGGTGGTTGCACGATTCCTATTGGCCAATTCTAGGGCACTATTTTCGCTTGCACTGATAAAAGAGGTTCCTGTTTCGGCGCTTTCTCTCTACAAATGTTACAAGAATAAATTGAAGTTTTGCGAAGATACTAAAATGAGAAGTTGTCAAATTGTATTCACTATTCACTTACAGGAGACAAATCTTCCCATGGGTCTGGAAAAGTTAAGATGTCTGAAAACAGTTGCAGTATCTCTTCTGTAAATTCCTCGAATTGGGTCTGAGGAGTGTCTGCTTCCAGTAGACCCAAAATTCGTTCTCCTAATTCGAACAAAGATTTCATTTCTTGTCCAAAATAAATTGTCTCAATCTCCGGGTTGGCAGACTCCCGTAATTTCTCGTTGATCTGGTCGATGAGTGCCGTGACTTCTTCGTCAGTCAATGAAGTCACTCCCTTGCCACAGCTCAAAGTTAGTCATGCAAGTCTCACGCTTTTTAAGTATCATACAAGCCATTTAGGCTTTTTCTGCTAAGCAAATTACCTCCAAACTCTCCTCAATTTCACCCAGCCATTTATTTTTGCAACTACCAAAATCTGGGCTTGAGCCATTAAAGTTACCATCAATCAAACAAAACCAAGTCGCGGTACCGTCAGATCCTGGTGGGCACGGCATCGTAAGAATGGTTCCACCGCAACCAGTCCATTCTTGACCGAATCTATCCATTGCGTTGCAACCTGTAAAAGTTTCGGGTTACACATTGATACCGGATCACAAATGCAGGTCCTCCTCGATGCTTCTATGTACATTTCCAAAGTTATTAACTAGTGACTGTTCGACTTACTATTAACACAATCACTTGTGGGCTCAGGTTCGGCAGTTGTGGGGGCAGGTGGTTGTGTGGTTGGATTTGGGGACACAGGAGTTGTAGTGCTGTCCGATTCAGTTGTAGATGGACTTCCTGGAATTGGTGGTTCAGTAGTTGTAGTTGTACTGGTGTCGAATTCAGTTGTAGTTGGAATTGGTGGCTCAGTTGTGCTGATATCGAATTCAGTTGTTGTTGGAATTGGCGGCTCAGGAGTTGTGCTTTTTTCTGATTCAGTGGTTGGAATTGGTGACTCGCTAGTTGTACTGTGGTCCGATTCAGTTGTGGAAATTGGAGTCGTGCTGTCAGATTCAGTCGTTGCACTTTCCGTTGTGCTTCTATCGGTGAATTCGGTACTTGTTTGGTCGCTTGTGCCGGTTGGTTCATTCTCTTCTGTCGTACTTTTCTTGTCCTCCTCAGTAGTTCCTGGTGAACCAGTATCTGTGGTAGAAATTTCTGTAGTAGTGACTACGTTGTCGTCTTCGGTTGTGGGTGAAGTGTCTGGCGAATCTGTTTGGCCAGTGGTTGGAACTTCTGTAGTAGTACCCCTGTCCTCTTCGGTTGTCCCTGAAGTCCGCCCAGTTGTTGGTGCCGGTGAAATTTCCGTGGTGGTGGATTCAATTTCTCCAGTCGTGCTGGTCATTCCGGTGGTTGGCCCCGATGCATCCGTCGTGGTAATGCCGTCCTCTAAAGTTGTACTTGGCACTTCAGTCGAACTCGTCTTTGGCATATCCGACGGGGAGATTCCATATCCATCAGTTGTGCTTGGCGTATAAGGAGCATCAGTATCAGTTGTTGGTTCCGACCACGGTTCTGTAGTGGTAATTTCATTTGCTTCAGTCGTGCTTGGCACACCAATCTCGGTGGTCGTTGAAGATTCTGTCCACACGGTTTCGTCAACTTCAGTTGTGCTTGGCAAATCAGTCTCAGCACTCGGTGATGCTTCTGTCAATGTGGACCCGCCCCCTTCAGTTGTGCTGAGCATTTCAGTTGTGCTCTGGATTTCAGTTGTGCTGGGCACGCCAGTCTCAGCACTCGTTGACGTCTCTGTCGAAGTGCTTCCACCGCCTTCAGTTGTACTTGGTCCATCCGTCACGGAGGAGGCCGTCGAGCCAGATGACGTTTCTTCCGTCGAAGTGGTTCCACCGCCTTCAGTTGTACTTGGTCCATCCGTCACGGAGGAGGCCGTCGAGCCAGATGACGGTTCTTCCGTCGAAGTGGTTACACCGTCTTCAGTTGTACTTGGTCCATCTGTCACGGAGGAGGCCGTAGAGCCAGATGACGATTCTTCTGTCCAAGCGGTTCCACCGCCTTCAGTTGTACTTGGTCCATCTGTCACGGTGGAGGCCGTAGAGCCAGATGACGATTCTTCTGTCGAAGTGGTTCCACCGCCTTCAGTTGTACTTGGTCCATCTGTCACGGTGGAGGCCGTAGAGCCAGATGACGGTTCTTCCGTCGAAGTGGTTCCACCGCCTTCAGTTGTACTTGGTCCATCTGTCACGGTGGAGGCCGTAGAGCCAGATGACGATTCTTCTGTCGAAGTGGTTCCACCGTCTTCAGTTGTACTTGGCCCATCTGTCACGGAAGTCACGGTGGAGGCCGTCGAGTCAGATGACGATTCTTCTGTCGAAGTGGTTCCACCGTCTTCAGTTGTACTGGGCACATCTGTCACGGTGGAGGCCGTCGGGCCAGATGACGATTCTTCTGTCCAAGTGGTTCCACCGTCTTCAGTTGTACTGGGCAACTCAGAACTCGTTGATACTTCTGTCGAAATGGTTTCGCCGCCTTCAGTTGTACTGGGCAACTCAGCACTCGTTGACACTTCTGTCGAAGTGGTTCCACTGTCTTCTGTTGTGCTTGGCTCATCTGTCGCAGAGGTCGTCGATCCAGATGAGGATTCTGTGGAAGTGCTTCCACCGTCTTCAGTTGTACTTGGCACATCTGTCACAGAGGCCGTCGATCCAGTCTCAGCCCTAGTTGTCGAAGTGGTTTCACGGTCTTCAGTTGTGCCACCGTCCTCAGTTGTGCTTGACGCATCTGTCACATCTGGCGTTGGTCCAGAAGACGATTCCGTAGAAGTGGTTCCATCGCCTTGAGTTGTCTCAGAACTCGATGGTACTTCTGTCGAGGAGGTTCCACCGTCTTCAGTTGTGCTTGACACATCTGTCACATAGGTCGTCGGTCCAGATGACCCGTCTGTCGAGGTGATTCCGTCTCCATCAGTTGTGCCCGGCTGATCAGTCTCACCAGTCGTTGACGATACCGTTGAGGTGGTTTCGTCTCCTACAGTCGTACTTGTGCCATCAGTCTCTGTGGTCGTTGGTCCCGAAGACATTTCGGTGGTTCCGATGGTGATCCCAATGTCAGTCGTGCTTGTCTCTTCTGACACAAAAGTCGTTGACGCTTCCTTCGATGTGGTTCCGTCAACCTCAGTTGTGCTTGCCATGCCGGTCGAATCGGTGGTTGAAACTTCTGATGGGGTGGTTCCATCTTCTTTTGTTGTGCTTGGTACATATGACTCAGTGGTAGTTGGTGCTGATGGCACTCCTGTCGTTGTGATGTCATCGTCTTCAGTTGCAGTACTTCCCATTGTTGTTATCTCAGTCGCACCACTTGTTGGGCCTGAAGGAGCTTCTGTCATGGTGGTTCCGTCACTTTCGGTTGTACTTTCTTGGCCAGTCGTCTCGGCTCCTGTCGAGGTGACTATTTCTTCAATTGTGCTGGGCATTCCAGTTTCACTTGGCGTTGCAAATTCCGTTGTGCTCTCCGCTCCCTCCTCAGTTGTGCTCGGCATCCCAGTCTCACTGGTCGTTGCAGTTGCAGTCTCTGTCGTGCTGTCTACACCTTCCTCGGTTGTGCTGGTAATTCCAGCCTCACTAGTCGTTGCAGACTCCGTCGTGCTTTCTCCAATGCCCTCAGTTGTGCTGGTGCTGGCCACTCCCTCACTGGTCGTTGCAGAATCTGTTGTGCTTACTACGCCTACGTCAGTTGTGCTAGTCATTTCGCTCGCACCAGTTGTTGAGCTCATGCCTGCCTCTTCAGTAGTTCCTGGTGAATCTGTGTCACGAGTTGTAGGGTATTCAGATGTGAGAGGCCCGTCGTTTTCAGTTGTACTTGACAGATCGGTCGATGGAGTCAATGCTGTGCTGCTTGAAATCGAATCTTCCGATGTCGTTGTTGAGCTTGGGTATTCGGTTGTTTGGCCTTCAGTTGTGCCTGGTGAACCAGTTCCTTCTGACGTTGCAGCTTCGGTTGTGACAATAACATCGTCAGTTGTCGACACATGATCAGTCGTTTCCGTTGAGGGGTCGCCTGATTCGGTTGTGCTAACCTCACGTGCCTCAGTTGTGCTTGAGCTGGACGTGTTTGTGTCATCTGTAGTCGTTGGCATTTCTGTTGTAGCCTCTTCAGTCGTCAATGGTGGATTCGTTTCAAATGTTGATGAGCTTTCCGTCGTGCCCATCTCCTCCTCCGTTGTAGATGCCCATGCCGGGTCAGTCACGTGTTGTGTAGGAGTCATCCCTACTGTAGTACTTTCTTCTTGAGAAGTACTGGGCGTTTCACTTTCGTGCGTCGTTGAGATTTCAGTTGTGCCAAATTCACCCTCGTCGGTAGTCGTTGGTGGATCAGTTCTGTCCGTCGAACTTGTACTGATTTCAGTGTCCTCCGTTGTGCCCGCTGCTTGGGTTGTAGTTTGTTCTGTTGCAGCACTTGGTTCGGCTGTACTGATAATTTCTTGGTCCGTTGTTGATGGTGCATCTGTCCCAGGTGAACTGACCATGGTTGTGCTGCTTGATTGGTCCGAGGTCGATCCATCATCAGTACTTGTGGGTTCAGGTTCAGGACTTGTTGGCGTGTCAGTTGTACTGACAGTATACACCGTTTCGGTTGAACTTGGGTCAGGAGTGTTTGAATATGTTGAAGCCTCACTAATGCTTGTGCTGACGACCTCATGACCTTCAGTAGAAGTTGGGAAACTAGTGTCACTGTCACTACTTGTAGCTGATGCCGTTCTTGGTGATTGCGAGTTACTCTCAGTGGTGCCAACTGTACCGTCCTGTACCTCAGTGGTGGTGGAGGTCTCAACCTGATCCGTGCTTGTACCTGTAACTGCTGATTGTGTGGTTGGATCTTCGGTTTCCACACTCGTTGTTGGTTCTTCTTCTTTTGTAGTTGAACTAGACACAAGCCGAAGTTCTTCGGCATCTGACTCGCCGGGATCTGACAGACCAAAAAATGGCAATGACAAACAGGAAGTGTCTCCACTTTCCCATGTTTCCGGTTCGATACAGAAAGTCGAGTAATATGGATTTTGAGCATTGTGCTGTATGTCTACTTCTTGTGTGCAGAAAGATTTGTCAACTTTGGAAAGGAAGACTTCAGCTTGTTCAGGTGTTGAACAAATACAATTTGATTCTTGCCATAATGCCAAATGGATCCCAGCAGCGCCGTGTTTCGATTCTTGAAAATTATTGGAGTCCTGTGGGAAAGGAAAATAAAAGTGCATTTGCAATCGTAATTGGACCTTAAATACAAGGAACTAAACCAAACGCAAATATTGGCGTACCTTGCTTATACAACGCTTGCTACACTCCGAAGCACTCGAACTTTGTCCATTTGAAAGAAATTCATGATAATAAATTTGTTTCCCAATCTGCAGACATCCTAAATCAAAGACTCTTTGACTTTGCACCAGGGACGCTAGACTGGACAATACAAGAATAGTAATTAATGCAAGCGCGTGTTCCTTCCACATTTTGATGCCTGCTGGATACTGTAAGGAACGATTTGCATTAATCAGAGTAGAAGCCCGACTGCACTACTTAAGTACAAACTGGGCAAGGCTCGCTTTCACGACCAACCCAGCCAGCCACTTTAATTGCAACTGGGAATTATATTTAACTCTTTTTCAACATAAGTGTGCCAATAGAAAAAAAATTGGCTGACCGAATTTGACGGATGGGATTGGAAGAATGTCGATCTAGGTTGCAAATATTTGACATATCAAGTCCGTTATCAGGGTTTTCATTCTGCATGACGTTGGGTACGATGTGTACGATGTTAAGTGATGTGGAGCTATGGCCATGAGTTGTAAATTGAGTCATTGAGTGGGATTAAAATAATATTTAAGAGATAAAGATAAACTAAAAGCTACAAGTTAAATAGAAGTGGTGGTACAATGGTTTAAAATATTTGAGTGTATACGAATCTGTGACCGGTTCACTTGCATGTTGATGTCGCATCAATTGGAACATTACAATTTGCAATTATCCATGATTACATGAAAAACCCGTGTTAAACATGTAAATGCTAATGTAAAGTGATGTCATTCACATTTCTCAATCGCTTGTGTTTGCGATCTTTTCAATCTTTTGTTTGTATTGATTCGTCGTAAAATAATAAAATACATTTGTACTGATTCATTATTGTGTGCTTGTCCATTAACATTTTTGTGATAGTGATTACTGAACTCGGAGGGAATTTCTCATGAACAAATTATGCTTCAGGTTTCATACGCTTTGTGTTTGAATTGGATCAATTTCTAATGCAATGTGTTGAGTAACCCAAATATTTTGCGTTCTACATCAATATGTGGCAGAAGAGCAATTGAAATGGCAAAATAAATCCAATAAAAATGAATGGGCACTTCCTGACCATTGATACAATTAATCAAAGTTGAACTTTCATTGAACTGGCATTTGTGAAATGTGAAATACCATTCCTGTTAATCCCTCAGAAGTGTCAGAAGACCCTGATATCAGTTTACTCCTTCCCTGTAAGTACTTGTGTCAAGTGGTGGTGGCGTCTGATAGCAAAAACTCTCATCAGTCTGTAAGTCAGACAAACATATCACTTGTACTGCTACACTACAATGGACGTCCTGTGATGCTTCCTTGATTTCATAAAAGATTAAATAATTTTCCCCAATAAAAAAATGGCACTGGAAATTTACTCGAACGCATAATGTAAATTGAACCATATATTAAATACGGTCAATTATTTATGGCTTCGTGCAGTCGTGCACTTACACATTTTTATTGCGATCAAAACAAAATTTTTCAAATGATTTCATAGACTCAGCAGGCGGCTCATTTGGATTAGCATGGGTGAATCATTTTATGATACTATTGTACGAGTATGAGTAGGAGCATTTAGGTCAGAGTCACAGGTAAGCATCACACGTTGACGTAATCACAACTCACAAGTCCGAGAGAATCCCAACGCTCTCGACAGATGCATGCAAATAAACTTCATATCCATGCTGCAATTTTCAAGTCTCGTAATCTACACAATGTACAATCCACGGAGAATACACTTTATTGTATAATAGCTGATGAGCATTCTCCGTGGTACAATCTGTACATATTTGTTGGATCTGGATGTTCTGGACGTGGACAAATACAGATGATGATTCTGATGATGTTGTTGATTAAATCTCTTCCTCAAACGAATCTCATGTCAAAACTGCATTTCATCTTTACAATTACCGCTTAGATGCGGCTGATAACTGGATGATGGATGCGACAACCACAACACCACATTCGCAAAGATTCTCTGCATCACCACCATCATCTTGCATACATATGTACGCATACGTATTTATCAATTCCACATTCCCTGCATCCCTTTCAATAAATATTACTACACGTTTCATTGTTGACCATTCGTTGCATGCCTGCATACATACATTCATACATATACGCATACTCACAATGTTAGTATTTGACTTGACATTGATAATAATTTGACTTTCATTTCAATTTTACAAACTTCAGTCAGCCGCCCCAACCATTAAATATTAAACATTAGACAATTCTCGTGATAACTACAATGTCATTTCTTAAGAAAAACTTTTTGTTTCATTCTTGCCAGACTAGTACTAGAACGTACTACGTTCTACGTAGTACCACGTAAAACGATACAAAAACCTTAACCTTTGTTGTTTACTCATTCACAAAAAAACACTTATTAATTGTAAGACATACATTGCATAATGTAGTACACACAGTCTCACTTTGAAACTGCAGTAGGTCGAAGTACAGAATTGGTGACGCATTCTACTAGATACACGCTTGCAGTCGTGTCGTCGTAAAGTGCATCTAAAGTTGACAACAAACTCATACATACTCTCACTACACACAAGTTACTACAATCGAATTATTGAATCGATTGAATGCATAAATCTTGACAAAAATGTCAACATCCTTTCGGCTGAGTGTGTGACGCCCACATTTTATTTCATGTGATTGTTCATCAACTACTTCAATTTCTACGTTTTAAACTCTGCTGACGTGCTGATGCTGATGTGAGTCGAGAAGTTTCCCATGAGTCTGACATTGAGTCTTGAATTGTCTGTGCTTTGAACCAAACCGGTCCATATTGTGCCAAGCACTAGCATTAGTATCAGTTATCAAATGGAAGTCCCCAAGGTTTGCAACGTTTTTGTACCATGTATGAACTTGGACTACGAACTGGAAACATTGGAATTGTTGTGTTAAATCCATTTGATTAGATTAGTGAAATAACAAAACAAAAAAAAACGATCCATATAATTTTTTGGCACAAGGTGCGAGTTTGTCAACCCACAGCACGGCAGCAGATGCCAAGTATAGTACAGTACACCTCGTGCTCACTTTATAACTGCTACTGCACATACTGCACAACTGCAGTCCTGTACTGGTTAATCACAGCAGACAGCATGTAATGCTTGCGAGTATTCTGTAGCGTCATAGCTCAAAGCTTGTTAACTGTTGTGGTTTTTAATCGTAAGTAAGACCTTTTGGTTTTGGATTTTGGATTATGGATTGACAGTCGTCAGTTTTTTTTTGTTCAAACCACGCATTAATCAATCATTATCATAATTATAATTATAACATTTCTGACGATTCTGACATCGTACGTACTAACAAGACTAACAACAAGCAGTCAGCGTATGTGCAGCAGTGTAGTAGTCCAAGAGTGCAACAGCAGCACCAATTGTAATTAATACATGCAAGCATGCAACACAATACAAAATTCAACTGTTTTACAGCCAGAAGCAAATCTGGCATCGTGAAGTGCATTTCTTTCTCTCTGCTATTCATCATCTCAGTTGCATCTTGTGGACTGACTAAATGAGTAATTACTAATTACACATTACAGTACAGTGCTCCTTTAATTATTAACTGACTGAAGGAACCAACAACAGGTTTGCAGTTTGCAGTTTGCAGGTTTACTCAACTTTATTTGCAAGTCACTTAACTTTTTGCCTTGTCTTGTTGGTTCGTGTACAATCATGTGTCCTTTTTTCTTTGTGCAGTGCAGCAGTGCAGTTGCCTATCAATATTTTAATTGCATTTAGATTTGACAAGTAGTTTCTAATTGATGTGTTGTGGACTCAGTGATTCTGCTCTGTGCTTGTGCTCACTGTGCTGGGCCATTCCTTTCCTTCGTCCTTTCTCGTGATAACACAACCCAGAATAGAACACAACGATTTGCTGATTAACATCATCATCATCATCGACGAATTTGGAATTTGGACGCTGTTGAATATTTACGAAGTGAGTATTTTTATGTTTGTGTAAC
>JAQIYH010000253.1:0-11228 GCA_034700885.1 Paratullbergia callipygos | reverse complement strand
ACGATGAGCATTCTTCTTGACTCCTTCGCAGCCTGTGCGTCAGACTTCGGCACTAAAGAGATGAAGAGACAAAAGGGGAAAAAACGAATGAAGATCTTAATCTCTGAAAATCCTTTCTATTGAAACACACTGATGATGACGGAATCTCTTAGGAAGAAAGTTTGTTACTTATTTATCAAGTGAAAAGAAAGAGCATCATCTTTTTTTTTGCTCAGAATTTTCTCCGAAAAGTGTAATCGTGCAAAAGTACTAAATTCCCTAAATTGGTAAAAAAAAACGGGAGTGAAGTGTACGCATCTGTTATCTCTTCAGTACTTGCTAAAATATTTGTGATTCAATAAACTAATACAAAGGAGGCTGGGCTGGGATTGAGCTTGTGCCAGAGCAGAGTGAATTTTTTTTTATTGATTTCAGTAGAAAGTAGAAATTTTTTTCATTATGAAAGTGCAAGAAGTGTGAAGATTGAAAATATTGTCAAGTTGTCAACTCGTGTGGGCGAAGTAGGCAGCACGGGTGGGGCGTAACACGTGTAGTGTAGCAGCATGTCTTATAGTTTTTCTGACTTTGAGTCTGACCCATCGTGTCTCTTGAGTGTGACCACACGTGTTAACTCTGGAATGTTTTCAATGTCTTGTAAAGTACTGACACAGGTCCTTGTGTTTTTCGCCTCAAGTAATAAAAAATAGCCCTTGTGGTCAAAAGAAATTGTTTCTGCTGTCTCACGCCTGGTCTTCCAAGAAATCGGAAATGGTAAACCTTGTAAGAAAGTAATGACATTCTCTCAAGTAAGTGCACTTGTGCACTTATGTCGATGACCATCTGTTTTCTTTTCATATTGCAATTACATTTTGTGTGAAGGTGACGAAAATTGAACTTTGAGCGACTTTTGACTTTATGTTTGCTGTTTGTTTTCCGTGGAAAAATGATTGTACACGGAATAATGGAATAATCATCTAAAGAGTAAAGAATATTCAAGTAATTGTACACTAACTTACCGTTTCACATTGGTCAATTGTTCCTGGAATACTTTCACGATGTGTGCATGTAAATGGAATATAAATATCATATGGATCTGGAGTAGTAGTTTTGTTTTCTCGACCACCCTAGAAAAGGCAAAATATTATCATATAATTCAGAGCCCATTATTAAAAGTCAATGACTTTCATAAATATAATTGGAATTTTTCTTCTTAGGTACAAAACAAAACATACAAATTCTTCAAGGCACTTGGCTTCTTCTTGTGCAAGGAATATTGCGACTTTATAACGTAATGTTTCATTTCGTAATTCCAAATTCCACACTGCTGCTGCTGCTGCTGCTGCTGCTGCCGCTGCTGATGCGTTTGTATCGTTTTGAATGAGACCAACATCATTTGCAAGTGTGATACTTGTGAGAATCATGGAAATGGTGATGAATTGAAACAATCCTGACTGCGTCCAATATTTTCGTCGCCCTCGACGTGATGGGTGATGATGAATTAAATTCATTTTACTGGGCATTAGGCGGCTCTTATTCTGTGGATCCAACGTATACCTGTGGATCCAAATATAGGAATTGTGGTTAGTTTGCTATCTTAATGAATGAAGAATGAATGCATTAATGAAGGCACAATGTGGAGGTGGTAGTCAGCTGTGTGACGTATTAGAGAGTTGTTAGAGTTTGATCAGGCGACTGACATTTGCAAACGCAGATGAATTCATATGTTATAAGTCATCTGCTAATTAACATATGTTTTTCACAGTTGTTAAAACACCAACATATCGAACCCGTAACATATAACACATAAACAAATTGAACCAGTTTTTTATTTTCGGCGCCATTTTTATCTGCATATGTCGTACATATGAGCTTACATATAGAACGGCATTTATATGTCGACATATAATTTATCTGTCGGATCTTTGACATATAGCAGATATTTATATGTCATGTGCCGATATGCATCTGTCATATGCCATATGACGTGCGTCTAACAACTCTCTATTAGAGAGGTTTTGCCGAACCAAAGTGGCGCTTTACAATTGCAGATGCAAATGCAAATGTTATATGTTGACATATAGAACTTACATTTGGAATCGATTCAAATGTAAACCTTATGGGCAATTGTAAAAAATTCTCACATATGACAAATAGATATCTGCAAATGTTATTTGCTATTTGCAAATGTCATCTGCACTGCTACATATAAAAAGGCAAAACCTCTCTATTAAAATTAAGTGAAAGGAATGTTTGGCCAAGCGTCACGGCATCACGTCGCGTCACGGCGTCACGTCAGTTGGTCCCAAGTCTGTCAAGCAGACCAATTAAGGTTAAATCCCATGCTCATTATCCAAGAAGCTAAAAACCATCTACGTGACCTTCTCTTCCTTAATACTGTGGTTTATACAAGCCAGTCTACATATTTGATCCACAGCATATAATTTGTTTTATATGCCTGTGCATGTACATATACTGCGAATGTACGAATGGCATCCGTTTCAGATCGTATCATAATTCTAATCTTTGAGATCATATTCTTCCTGAGGAGTTAGTTGTTGTCTATAATGAGAATGAGATGAGATTTATGGATAAATCCCGGAGATGACAAACTACAATAATAATCAGGGCAACAACTGGAGTTTGAACTCATGGTTCAGATCAAAAGATACAATTTTCATGCATTATGCTATGCTGCAGTTGCAGCAAAAGTTAATCCGCTTACAAATACAATATGTAAGTATGTTCATCGTCATCATATTTCATGCAAAGCTGCACGTGGATACAAACCGCAGTCCCATCCTCCAAAAATCTGCATGAAATGCAAACTACGTGTGGTACTATGCATTGCAATGTACAATATTAGCAGCAGCAGTATTTGTGACATAATTCGATTTCCAACTTCTAAAAAGAAGTATATACAAAATATGCACACACTCAAGCACACATTCTGGAACCTATTATTTCCAAGTCGTGATGACATATTCATGCGTGGTAGTCTGGTAGTGTGGTAGTACATCATAATGCAATATTTTAATACTTGGGCTAGACAGAAATTGTAAAGGTTCAGCATGGAATCTACGACGCCACGGTCACATTCTGTTTCATACGGTTGAAGTGGTTCCTGATCCTCATACTACGCACTTCGAAAACGTACTTTGTTGAAAACCGAGCAGTAGTTTTTTTTTTGCATCCACGTGCCGACTTGCTACCGCCCGTCCTGTCCACATTTGAGTAACTCATTTTATGGACAATTCTTTTCAGGATAAAATCAGATAATTTCTGCTGGTTGAAATTTTTGTCTCATACAATATTGTATAGAAATAAATTTATTTTGCTGGATTAATTCATGCATACGACTACATTATAAAATTACAATAGGGTTCGTTAATATTAAAGAAGGAATATGTTACGAGTATGTTCATAGTTTGACAATATCCATTTTGTAATATTGCCTTCCCTTTCAGCCTTGCAATAACTTTTACTTTTGTTCTGATGCAATTCAACATTTAAATTTCCCAGTAGCACTAAATAACAAAATGACATTACAATAATGATTTTTCATACAAAAACTTTTAGCTTGAGCCTGATAATTATTACGGGTCTCAAATATTTACAATTTACACGCGCAGTGCTGGATAATAAGGATGCGAACTCGCACTAGGTAAGTAAATAACAGACAATACACTAGATCCCAGACAATTTAATTAATGTCTAACTACAATGAGTAGACAAAATGAAGAATTAGAAAACACGTGCATGCAAAAGAAAAATACGCTCCTGATTCATTCGAATGCATTGGAATGCATGGAAGTGAAAGTCGATTTGGACAGCGACTCGATAAGCCGTCGTTCATATCAACATCAACGTAGGCGTTCGTTAAAAAACCTGAAAAGATTTCCTATTTTTATTTTCTAGCTGTTCATCATTAAAATCTGTTCAATAGCTCAGCTTAAAAGCTTTCTAAGTAATTAAAAGTATGCTATAGAAAATAAAAGTGAAAAAGCACGTCAATTAGTCAATTTACAGTTTCATGGAGAGAAAGCCTAACATATGCCTCTGATGGCTTTGATGGCTAGTGCCTGTTTTATAGGTGGAAAGCAGCTTCTTACAGAATACAAATGAAGATACATATGGACCAATTCATAGAGACTTGTTTTTACAATTTACGATCAGGAATTGAAAAACCCATTTGCGTAAACAAACACCATTTGGTGTCCATTCAACAGTAATAAATGTTAATAGCACTTTTGATGGCTCACGTCTACGAACATATGTGCAATAAAATCGAAAGTTTTCACATTATCAGGAAGTGTTTGTCCTGTTTGTCTGCTCGAATTTAACTCATCTCATCTTCTCATCTCATCTCATCTTGAATCGCATCTTGACTTTTCTTTTAGCGTATTACATAATGACACAGACAACGAGACAACCACGAGTATGTATTTGGTAGTGACTCCATCTCAAGTTTATTCAAGATTCCCGTTTTATTTTACGATTTTGGTTTGCTACGAATAAAACTAAAATGCTTCTCAAAGTCAATTTCCAATTGGATTTGTAAAACGGTGAATGCAAAAACGACAAAAGAGTCCAACACATTTATGATCTCCAGAAACTGCTGATATGACATTCATTTACCAACTACGCAATTCAAGCTGATTAAGTTCATCGCGACAATGGAAGAAATGAACGTCAGTGTAGTAATTGTAATTCTTGTAACATCCTAAGGCAAATTTGAATATTTGAATTTTTTCAGATTGGTAGGAAGGATTCTAATTAATAATAGTTTTGGTCCTTTGAAGTTAATCAAATGTATCCTTCGTGCTTCAAAGTTTTCAAAGTTAATGTCAAGTACTTTGCATTTACTGTACTAAATTGCATCTGATTCAAAACTCATTTCAATTCTATCACCAAACCAATTAAGTGCAAAGTTTCAAGTTCGCAATTACTGTATAGTTGTAATGAGACACTATTATTGGCTAATGGCTACCAACAGATTCCACTCAAGTGTTATACCATCAGTGAGTCTCTGTGTCAAATCATGAAGTGTGCTGCCTACAATACCAATTTTATTGTTGTACAGCCCTGCAGCTGCAGCCAACTCAGTTAATTTGGTGCATGCCACCGTATGAATGAATGAACACGCTCTACTACAGTCGTCTCTTATGGGACAGCAAAGTAGTAAGTTCATAGTGAACGCGTGCAGCAATGTCCCTAAGTGCCTAAAATTGTCGATGCATTATAATTAGAAAAGTTTTATCCTTTTCCTTTTTCTCGTCCACTTTTACTACTTGCAGTTGTGCTTCTTGAGACCTCATCATATTATGGATGCATACTATTGATAGTCTTCGGGCACTTCGGGGGCTTAAAAAACTTTCTCAATACAATTAAGTTGTGTTGTGTTGCTTGTGAGTTTGCTCCTGCACAACAATTTTCAAGTGGAAAAATTTTCAATCTTGAACTTACTTTCACATGATGTGGAAAATCGATGACTATATACGTTTTACCGTATCCCAAACTACCAAATAAATATGACACGCAATATGCAGAAAATGCCTTGGAGCGCAATTTCGTGATGCAAATGACATCATATGAATTCTAGAATCTAGATTGCTCAATAGTAAGATTCCGATTATTGAAGTTACACAAGCACACAAAACTCCTAATAAAAGTAATCTTCTTTATTATCGATTTCTATTATTTAGGGATTTCTTTGATTTCGAATTTACGAAATAAGATAAAATGTGGTGTGTGTGGTATGGAATTATTTTGGCTTCGATCTGTCTTTTGTGGACACGTGGGCAAAGTCGGTAGCTTTTGGTAACTTCACGAAACTATAATACAAACTAGTAGAGTTCTAGTAAACTAGTAACTAGTATTTGTAGGGTCTGGAGAAGGTCAAAATAATAATATTATTAATCATAGGCTTTCATAGGGTTGTTGAAGTTGAAGGTACTCGTCAATATTGAAGGATATTAACTCGGCAGTCGGCATGAGTTGGACCAATTTTATTTGCAATTTTAGAAACAAAGCCATGGAAAGAAAAATAAAATCTTTTACTACACTTCAACTCAGTCAAGTAGGATTGCACTGCGCTAAGTGATTGCAGAATAATAATAATAATAATAGTAGTCATTAGTAAATCGTCAAGTTAAGTAAAGGGAACAGTAAGTAAGTAAGTTTGAGTTCGAATCTCATCTTGATGAAGTGTTCAATAGTTCAATTTCATATTTACAAAACCACCATTGCATCAAGTAAAAGAAAAAAGTTGGTGGTGGACAAGAGCGTGTTTAGAATACAAAATACAAGTTTAGAAGTTGGAAGGATTAGAAACTCTAATTGACATGTTTACCATAATTATTCCGACGACAGTCCATTGAGTCCATCTTATATAATTAATTGTCTGAGCACTTAATTAATTTTTGTAATATCCACCATTCGACCTACTTGGGTAAGAGTTGTCGCTCACAAAGAGGATGCAATAATTGTTGCCGTTTGCCTATACGGACGGGGCATGAATTGTCTAAATCTCGAAATGAGTTGAAATGACACTAACCCACGGTCGGGCATTATAAACATTTCGTGTCATCCATTTTGTAAAGAGGATACATTTTATTACACCACTCTGCTCGTACATATAGTATCTGCGTTACTTGATGCATGTAATCTTCTTCATTCGTCCATGATATCGCTTGGTGTTCACTCAGTTCACTGATCACTAAATCACTAAATTGAGCTTCAGTGCTCTTGTGCCAGATAGTATCTGGGAATACTTTTATTCAATTTTCCGCCTCGTCACTCGGAACAGCGAGCGCCTGCATTCCAAAATTCATTGGTGCAATTCAACAGAATGCAGTAATGCATTAATAATTTGGTGGGAATTGTTAGAGTTCGTCAACTCTGACTCTGGACAAATGAGTATGGTCACATTGATGGTCATAGCGTTCATGAACGTAACGTACGCCGCGCCGTATAAGTAAGTGCATACATTTATATAAACCGAATCGGCAGTCTTCAAAATGTGATGCTCCACTTTTCACGTCATTCACGTGGTTGCCAGACTTCAAAAATTGCCTTCAATTTCTCAACCAACTCTTTGGATTGTTTACAAGTTACAACAGTCATCAGCTCATTTTTGTCGGGATACTTCTTTGACAGGGATGCGACAGTCATGAGTTTAAGTGCTTGATAAATAAATTTATGGCCGTGGCCATGTTCCATTTATTGCCTTGCTCATTACTCTGTATTCTGTACGGATTGTTCAATACATCTCTACTTAGGTTTGGAATTACAGAATTAGAGTCATTGCTCAGTCACAAATGTAATGCTTGAAAGTTCCAGATTAGGGCTGAATCTAATTAAAAGTCCAAGTCAAAATTCCAAGTTCAATCAATTTTTCTAAACTTTGATGTATTGATTTATATTCCGATTAATGATTCATAAATGGTCGAAAACAGAAAAAAACAATCGATACGTGTTTCACTCCAACAAGGGCAACGGGTACGGCAAGGCAAGAGGTTTAAATGCCAACGTAGTAGTCTTACGACATGTCAAGTGTCACTTCAATGCTGTTCTTGCGTGGAGAACAAGACAGATTTCATTTCAGTACTCATGCACATAATCGACTCTACTACGCGTACGTATTCGTTTTCTTCTTAACTTCCAAAATGGTTTTCTAAGATGGAAAGCCTGTAATTTTGCAATTATCTTTTATATACGTATACTAAGGGGGAAATTGGAAAGTGGTTCAAGTTTGAAATGTTATGCAATCCAAGTAAGAGTATTGATTTAAATGGACAAACGACAATTGTGACTTGTTTATGATTTCATGAATCTAAGAAATGAAGGTAAGCAGGTGTGCTTTACAAGGACAACATAAAATATCACAATCACAATCACACATACTGAAAATTGTTACGTGGACGGAGATGACGCCATGGACGCCATCACGAAAAGGGGCAAATTGAAACATACGACGACGTAACGTCAAGTCTCATTTTCTACTCTTGGATCCGAGGCCCACTTGCACATTTCCCACATTCTGAAGAATTTCTAGAACCCTGGAATCCGAGTCAAGCCCATGCATTCTGAATTGGCAATGAAATGGAAGAAAGTTTATATGATGATACCGTACAACAACAACTCTAAATATTAAACTCCATCTTCATATTTCAGAAAAGTTTCCACGTACGTATAAGACGTACATATGTACATAGTTTGTACAGCGACAGCACCAAATAATTCACTATCTGAAGGCATATTTTTTATGTGGTCATTTGTGGTTTTTTGCAAAAGAGCAGAGGCAAAGCAATGAGCAACATTTTAAAATATTCATAACTTGCTACGAAACCTCAACTGGATGGGTTTAGTTTTCTACGATGGAGACATGGAGACGAGACAAAATACTACGACAGAAGTCTCACTTTGATAAATTCCGTGTTACATTTTACGTCCTACGTATAACTATACATTAGGGCATAAGGTCCTGTATGTGGTTTTTCTACAACTCTGTCATGTCTGTAACAACTTAAAGTCAGCTGTACGTCTCGTGAACCAATCATTAATCATTTAAACAAACTCTTTTGATTACCTTCGGTTCTCTGCGGTGAGTTCGTTCCGTCCTCGGTTGCAGATATTTGTCGTCGTCGTGTCAGAAGAATGTCATCACTCACATTGCACAAGGACTAATTTTACCGTAGCTGTAGTAGGAGTGGACTATGAGACCATATTTGTATGGTATACTACGTGTCATTGTAAAGGGCCAACACTGAACTGTGAGGCGCAAATGAATTTTTGTGCAGTGTAGTGTGGTTGTCTAACCCAATTATGCTTTGTTCTTCAACTTGACATCAAAGAAGTCCGTTTGATATTTATTTACTTCAATGTTCCCTGTCTAGGGACTCCGACTCAGTTATTCAGACTGACATGAATCGTTTCTTATTAACTTAATATTACGGCAATGTCTTTGATGTTAATTGTATTGGCCAACATATTGTACTAATTTAATTGAATTGTGTAAGCTCACAGTGTGTATTGAGAAAGAGTGTCTTTTGTGCTGTCGTCGTCGTGTCCATTCGTCCAACGAGGTTCGGACATTCGAAGTTGACTTTCTTCAAGTACAACTACACTAAAAATTTATACAAATCAGTTTCTTGTCGAATTGTGAGTCGTTCGTGGGAGCACCAAACTGGGTCGTGCAGAGATAACAATTCAATTATATTTTATCTTTGTATGAAATCAGGTAACTTGGTTGTATTTAGTATTTGTATAGTATAGACTAGAGATCTCACTCCACACAATCGTGTATACAGTTTTCAGCGTGTCAAGTCTCAAGTGTGCGTGGAGAATGATGCAAAGAATAGTGAAACGAAGCGACGATGTTTCTTCTACAAAAGTTGACGAACAACTGAAGACTAAAACCACGAGCAGCGATATGAAGAAATAATTTGCCAGGCCTGTGCTCGTACTTCAGCATTCAGCTCAGCAGTAGTCCACCAGTGCTTTGACTTTTTCATAGACTTATTAGAATAGGAATTGAATGCTCTTTGTAGTAGTAGCTCCTGAGACAGTGCAGCAACAGTGGCTCGGCCTTCCATACGATACACCCAAACAATGCAAAGTCTCAAGTCTCAAGCATTAAAGCAGCAGCAGCGAAGACGAGAGCCGGCTTCATCTTTGATTCCTTTCTGCTGTTGTCAAAGTTGGACGAACATTCTTAGCTACACATATTTAATAGTATAAGTATAACAGAACATGGAAATGCAATATAAATATTAATATAATATAAATGAACATGGAGTTTAATCAGCAATCAGACCGTCATCCATCGCAGTTGAAACCTTATAGAAAATTTGATCATATGTCATTGTCATTGGATTGGAGATTGAATTTAATACATGGTTCTGTTACATGCGTGCGTGTTCATGTTCATATAAACTACATTGAACCCCTTGTTTAACTATTTATACTTTGCATCATTGACTACTTATGTAGAGTTGTAGAGTGAAGAATGTTCACTAAATAATACAAATAAATATATTGATCAAAATTGAAAACTGACAGACAACTCACTGAACAAAAAAGTAGTACGAGTCGTTCTCTTCTCATTTTTGACTTCCTTGGAATTCATCAAAAAATTTATACTTTTCACTACCAAACAAGCGGACATGATTTGTTTCATAGAATTCAACGTGAATGACTGAAAATAACTGAACAACAAGTATGGAAGATAGAATTTCATGAATTTCTTCACAGAAGTTATCATTTAATGACATTCTTTATTTCTATAATAAAGATTTCTCTCTGATTTCTACCGATGTTTGTCACTTCTCCAAACTACAGACACGCAATTGCAATTGCAATTCTCGGCAGAGTGCAAAGTCACACGAGAATGTACAAAATCGCAACAAAGACCTTTTTTTCTCAATAAGAAATGCGCGTGGGAAAAAGAGCATCATATTAAAAAAGAAAGATTTATTTATTTCACGAAATCAATTCATCATATCAAATTACTTGAGAATTGAGATGATGACTGCAGCAGCGTGCAGCTTTTGTCCCCATCATATTCCTGGTCCATGTAGTCACAAAACTTGTTAGTCTCTCTCCGTTATACTTTGTTACTTGTCTGCTACGTCTGGTAAGTTGATATCACGGTAGATTTGTTATCAAAGATATTTGATCCGACTACGCTTGTCGCGACTCGCGACTCCCAACTGTGTGTGTATGTGTGGGATCAGTCGTATTTCGTTTTAACTGATGTCAAAAACGATAGGAAGAAAACTTGAAAGGAAAGAGCCATGAAAGTAATTGTAGGAGAAAACATTTTCTCCTCATGTTCGTTATTAAATTAAATCATCTTCTACAATACTATTCTAACATGCACAATATACCATTCAAGAAAAATGAGATGAGGTATGTTGAAATTAAAGAAGTCGTACTTGAAAACTTTTACTGTATTATGTTATATGTTTGCTGTAAAACCGTACCATAAAAAAAAGTCAAGAAAACACGATTTTTTATCGTTCCCATTCAACAGTTTTTTCATCTCCGATCTCCGCACACGCACGCGCGCATCTTATTTGTAAGGTTGCATCTTCTCATGTCGTCTTTGACATGAATTGGAATTTGTTTGCATGCACAGCACAGGTCAAAGATGCACATAAAAAGATGCAGTCAACTACTACAGAATGTTTTTGCGCAGCGGAGTCAAGAAAAGAGACGTCAAACAGTGGCTGTGTCAGAATGTTTTTCCC
>JAQIYH010000252.1:0-11237 GCA_034700885.1 Paratullbergia callipygos | reverse complement strand
GTACAATGTACAATGTACAATGTACAATGTACAATGTACAATGTACAATGTACAATGTACAATGTACAATGTACAATACAAGTCAAATAAGTCAGATTCAAGTAGAAGCTCATGTCGATGATGAGCCAATGGGCCAACACAACGTTCCAACGTTCCAACGTTCCAAGGTTCTGAGAGTTGTGACATTGAGTCTGCCTCCCAGCGAGTCAAGGATTAAACCTTTACACCTATTCTTAGCATCCTCAGCATAGCAGCAGAGTACAAAGTAGTCAGTAGTGTAGTCAGTATTCCGTTGAGTTTATCAAAGTAATTCTTCTGTTGAGATTGTCAAAATGTTGAAATTGTTTGTTGTTTGTGCGTTTGGCGAACGGATTTCTGCAGGTTGAGGGAAGATGACGCGTAATGTAATGTCTGCTGGCATTTGTTATTTATTATTAAGGAGCTGTGAGATGCACGTGCGCTGCCTTGAAGCCTGAAATGAGATTGTGTGCATTGCCGTGGAAAATGGAGAAGCAATGCCAAATACGCCAACTGCCAGAGCGGGCTTATGCTTCTGTGCTCTTTCTCTGTGCCGACTTGTTGCTTCCACGACTTCCACGACTTCCACCCAACACGACAACGCACTCCCGAGTGATGAATTATTGATTTTCGGCCCATTTCTTGACTCCACTCACTCCTCATCTCGTACAAATAATCATATTTAGTTACTCAACTCTTCTCCTCTCTTCTCACTCCTCTCACTCTTCTCACTCTTCTCACTCTTCTCAATAATCGCAATACTCTGAATACTCTGAATACTCACAAACCCAAACGAACTACAAGTAGGAAAATGAGAACTGATGCGATTCCATTCCGACTCCTCGCATCCTCATCTCAGCCACTTTCCACTCATGCCCTTCTGCCTCCTTATCTCACACTTTAAGTCGGGTTACAGAAGTTACAGTGACCACCATCCACTCCTCCACAAATCCAAGTAATGAAATTATTATTTCCTATTTCCCTTCACATCAAAGCCTTTTGATGTGAACCTAACTTGGAAATACACAAATACTCAAAGCAGCCGAGTCGGAATATAAATACAAAAGTACAAATGACCCTGCAACTCTCTCAAATGGATCGAAACTACTCTCACATGTCAGTCAGCTAACGTAAGCACTCCAGCTACTCAGGTCAATGGGTCAATCCACAGGTTGCAAATGATGATCAGTCGTCTTCACTTGCTTCCATTCGCAGTTGGGTGCACGTGAAGGCGGACATGCGATGCGACGAATGCAGTCGATGACACGCAATGCAATAAAGTCGGTGTCCAATAATGAGCAGCAGGAGTTGTTGGTCGTCTCATCGTCAGGAGAATTGGTTCACCACGTGTTAGTTTAGACATTCGGTTCTCTGCCCTGTCACCCCAACACATTCGCGCTTACCTTGACTCTTATTGGGTTGCAAAGGGACTTGTGCATGAGAGTGGGCAGGACGGGGACCTGACCTGGGTGGCGGTTGGTGGGTTAGTCGATGCGTTGGTTGTGTGTGACTCACCCTCGATGATGTGGACGTGGAGGTCGGACTTGTCCAGGTCGTACTTGAGGCGCAGATGGAGTCTGCCCAACGGACTGCTCTTGTCATGTGGCGACGAACCCGGCTGAGTGCTCGACGGCAAGAAAATCGTGACGTCCTTCTTCTGGTACAGGTCCAGCTGCAGCGAACCAAGCAGCGGCGACACGGGCCCTGGAGACTGCGAAGAACTCTCCGACAGCGTCGGCGACCGAGGCGGAATCAGCAAAGGAGACAAACATCGTGACCCACGCCTGCAACACGAAACATTCCTTTTTAGGTTTCAGGTATTCTCAAAAGTCAAAACCATAATCATTATCACCATCCTTATTTTCCTAATCCCAATCCTCATCATTTCATCACAACCTCGTTCGTGTGTAATCGTAACGTAATCAGAACGACGAGACGACTGTCAACTATTTACAATGTGGACCTGATTAGTAGATTTGATTTGATGTCGTGCACATTTGATGCGCACGACATTGGAAGCAGTGAAACATGGGGGCAGGAAACTGAGTCTCGCACCTCAACTGGTAGAGTTTGACCACTTTGTTTTGTTCCATTCTTGTCTCATTCGTTCGTTCATTCTCGGACTCCGCTCCACGTGTGCGTGTGCTCTAACTTAATTACTGGACACAGGCCACTCTCAGCTCATGCTTCAGTTCACTTTTCTTTCTTCGCTTGATCCACAACGACCTCGTCACTGTTTATTGCCGCACTCGTCTGAGTTGCCAGCGTGACTGATCCGACCCAAATACGCACGACTCAATGTCAGATGAAGTCCAAAGGGGGGAACGATGGGGGTCTCTCATTGCATTGGCTGATAGTGAGCAACACAGCTCTGCTTCTAGTGATTCAACTTCTCTCGTCACCCGTCCCGACAACCGACAGCACGCTCCCTTTTTTCATCCGTCTCTGTCGACATTTCTCTTGAAGGGAGCAACAAGTTTGTTTTGCGGCTTGCGTGCCCTTGAACCGAATATACTGCACATGATATACCGCACATGCACGTATGTGTTCAGATAAGTTTAATGAGGTGGTCGTCGACTGGTGCGAGCGGGTAATTTAGGCAAGTAAAGTTTGTGATTTCGTGGGAACGACCAATCACTCTGCGGTGTACACTGTACACATTGCACAATCATTGCACATTGCACAGGCATCTTGCATCAAGAGATCAAGAGATCAAGACACAGGGAAATGATAAAATGGCTTCTCCTGATCTCAGTCGGGTTAGGTAGCAATATTGCAAACACCAAAAAACAAATCTGATTGTGTGCTTTACATCGTTTAAATACTCAGTCAGTCAAATGTCGAGTTCAAATCCAAATGGTGAGCATCGCACTTTGTGCACTGACATGTCGTCGAGTGTTTGACATGTTCTCTTGTATCTGTAGCCAAGTTTCCATTTGAATATTCGAAATGTGGCTCTGCCCGGTCGCCTCCCTCTCTGACTTCTGACTTCTGACTTGTCTCCCAATTGCTTTTTTATGAGTTTACTCAACTTCTCAATTACTTTGATGCTACTTGAAACTCGGCTCAAGATTGGTTCAGGTTAATTACTTTCTCCAGGCACGAGCAGTGAGTCAGTGAGCATACAAACGTTTTACGTTGGTACAAATACTAATTAAATAGCAATAGCTAACAAATATTTGGCAGCTTGGAACTCAAAGAGTCAAGGTTTGGCTGCTCAACGTGAACTTTGCTTTCTTTGTGCAGGTTTGGCAGCTCAGTTTGGCAGTTTGGTCCACAGGTGGCAGCCATGTTAAGCGAGTCTATCTTCACAACTGTACGGTCACAAGTTCACATTTGAATTCGTGAATTGAGTAATTGAGTAATTGAGTAATTGAGTAATTGAGTAATTGAGTAATTGAGTTGGATTGCAAGACCCAAATCTGCCGTTAGCATGTCAGGCTGGAAGGAAACCTGCCACAGACAAAGTGTGGCAATGAACCTGTCTCAACTCAACTGTTCTGTCCTCAACCTCACGTTAATTATTAATTGAGTAACTACGATCGTGTTAATTCATTAATTGAGCGTCGCTCTCTGCACTGCGGCTGCGCGTGTCAAGTTGTCAAGTTTTAGTTTAGGTTTGTTCATTTGGTTGTTCACCTGAGACTGCTTGCTGGCATCAACGGCTTGTCCGACAACGAGTTCAGCGACGACTGCGACTGCGACGGCGTCTTGGGCTCGCCAACACTCCCGCCCGCCTGCGTCCCCTGCAAGTCACCGGTGGACGAGTTGGGCGAACCGCTCTTCATCTCCAAAGACGCAGTTCGACCCTGCAACCAACAACACATAAAACGCAATCAGTATTCAGTCAACACTTCAATGCTCCACCGCATCCACCAACGACCAACTGCGATTAACTTCCATGCGCACGCAACCCTTTAACCATTTGACTTTAACCATTTGACTTTAACCATTTGACTTTAACCATTTGCCTTCAACCACAGACGCAACGCAACATCTGAATTAAGTCCCACGAATATCAACCGATGACGTGTGGAATTTGTTCCCTCTCCATACTCTCCAATGTCTCCTGCAAGTGTCGTATTTACGAAACGAACCTTTTATACGACACTTTACATTTACAATAAAGGATCGCACTCACAGCCAAATATTTGCGCTCGCTTGCACAGACGCAATGATCGACTTTCATTTTGCAACATTTTAGTCAAATGTTATAATTTAGTCTTTGGCTGAACCATGTCATCCATCCAGACATTGCTGAAACATCGAAACATGTGCCAACGTTGGCGTGTTGGCAGGTTCGTTTATTTGCGCAAGCGACGCTCCTCGATTTCTTTCTAATCCGCACACATCGAACTGTATGAACACATGTGTTCGCAAAGCTCCTTACCAAACATTTCCACCCTTCATATTTACGTTCTAGCAGTTCTCTTCTAGGAAAACAGGTTTCCAGCTTTCATAATTTACATTTCGCAGGAAAGAAAAATCTGTGACGACAAGAGACGAAAAACGCGTTTTCGTCAACGTCTGCGTCTGCGGAACGCAAACCATCCGAGGCAGCATTTTGGTATTTCATCGCTTCTGCTGCCGAACTACCTTCCGCGGCACCTTTTGATGCAGACAGAAATCCCTTTGTTAACAGACTTTCAGCGCACCCGACACGAGTTTCGTTTTATCGTGCTTCATTTGCTGCGAGTCGGCGGAAAGCGACGCATTTTCGATTCCCCGCCTCGCACCGTCGCACCGCGAAGGGAATCTCATCAGCATTTTCCTCGTGCTGTTTGTCGTTTGGCGTGTGATGAGCTGCGTCGTTGCTGGGTGGTTGGATCATTTGTGCAGAATTCATGAATGTATTCATTCAGAGTATAGGAGTAAAGGCAGGCATTCAGAGTTTAGTCAAGTCTCTTATCTCCTCTTATCTTGGCTCATTTGCAGAGCTTTTTATTTGGTTATGGGAGCGAGCGAGTGGTAATCCGAGTCCGCACTCGCACAGCGGAGATAAATGACGAAGGGAAGACGAGTACACACTGCACAATCTACACAACACCAATTTGTTCTCATTAGAGGCCAGATGAGACGCGCGTCTCTGCGACGGAGAAAGTTGTGCTCGTTGTGTTGGCAACAAGCAGAGTGGCTGGCATGCTGTTTGTTGCGTGAAAAGTGAGAAGCGTGCATGCTGTGGATGCTGTGGATGCTGTGGATGGTGCGCAAGTCGTCGAGTTCAAGGTTTCCGGTTGGGCGGTGAGGAGAAGAGAGAGCCGAGAATTGAGAAGAGATCTTCTCCTCACTTGGGCCGATCATCGTTTCATCTCCCGTGGCTCCTTCGATTTCACTCGTCTGAAATGTCAATACACACATCATGACATGACTTTCATGATTCCCAGCCTCTGGCCAAACTCAATAACTTGAATAACTTTATTCGATAAACCAACAATTTCCTCAAACCGGAAATTTAATCTTGAACAAACCCAAAAACACCAAAGAAATAAATATCAGTTCAACATTGCGGTTGGCTCAACACACGATTAGCATCTCAAATTGGAAAGTTACAACCTTGGTCTTTGCAGATCAACCGCTCATGTGGACCGATGTACGCAAATTTCCATTTGGAAGAAAGCATAAAGTCAACCGAGTTTGTCTGCTGTGCTCTCGCACTGAAGTGTGAGTGAGTGAGTGAGTGCTGGTCGCTTACCTGGAGTGGGGAGGAGGAGCGTGAGCTGAGGGGTTGGCGCGTGGGTGAGTCCGGGGGAGAGACGCCCGAGCTGAGTCCTTCCGGAGTGAACGTGCGGATGGCTGGGGACGAACCGCGATGGCCCTGTCAACAACAAACTGATTTTCAACAAGTCAGCTCCTGCACAACTGCGCACCCGACATTCACCCTCGTCCACATACAACTGATGCAACTCGACTGCTGCCGTCGCACTCGCCCCAACCAACAAACCAATTACACAAATTGCGATAATAAAATACAATGCATCATCTTACAATAGAAATACAATAGAAATAAGCAAATAATTCCAAGTTTTGGAACCAAGATTGTCATTTATTGAAAGAACCACTCATTGTCATTTTTAGGTTAGGTTCTGATTCCAAGGCTGAACTCGGCTCTTTTGTTCACCGCCGCTCTTTTGTTTGTCTGACACTTTCTCTAATTAGTGTTAATTAGTGTGGCTATACTCCGCTCAACAAAACCAATCACTTCCTTCACCAACCTCTTCTTTGTCTTCTTTTCAATCACCAACCAACCTCTTCTTTGTCCTATTGTCCTCTCCTTCCATTCCCTTCTGAGCATTTCATCGTTCATCTAACCTAACATCACCAAGGCGACAGAATGAAACTGATATCAAATCTACTCGATCGAAGGAGTCAAACTTGGCCATTATTGGCCGAAACCAAATCTGACCAGGCAAGGCTCTCTCTCTCTTTTGGGCCTTCAACGATATTATTATTGAAACGTGTTTCTCACCTGCCTCTCAGCTCTTTCTACTCTTTCTACTCTTTGTACTCTTTGTACTCTTTGTACTCAACGCAGAAAAGATTCGCAAGAACGAGACAATGACGAGGAGCTGACGACTGACGAGTAATATTTAAATGTAACAATTCCGCATCAACCTTGCAACCTGCTCTGCATATTGGGGCTGAGAAGAAGGGATTGGCGGCACCATCAGACGGAGCAGCGCAGGAGGACACGTTGGAATGTTTGTCTCAACTTGCCCCTCGTCGCCTCATCCGATTGAACTGAACACAGTATTCTTTTTTGTTTTGGGACTATTTAAGCAATGAAAAAATAAACTTGTTTTTCTGTCTAAACACGCCGCGCCTGTCATCTTGTCCTTAGATCTGATAAGTACAGAACTCAAGAAGCTCGTGTCCTCAGTCAACTGCACGAGTGACGCACTGTTCCACTACTCTGCACTGCATTCACTCCAATCTTCAAACCTAAACTAAAGAGCATGTCTGTGTGCCTCAGCAGTCAGCATAGTCAGCAGGCGAACCTAACCAAAAAGTTGCTTTGATTCTAACGCTAGAACGCTAACAGGCCCTGCATAGCAGCTTGCTGCCTCTTTTGTCCTGACATTAGACTCACATAGAAACCTAACCTAACCTAACCAAACAAAAAACAACAAATAAACATCATATACAACTCAGGTACAGGTGTGTAAATGTGTGTCCGTCCAACGTGTAGAGGAGCACGGCAAGAGGAAAACTGTTGCACTCCACTGTTTGCAGTTGGCTGATAAATTGGCTGCCGTAAATGATGGTCGAATAACAGGTGCGCATCCTCGACCAGCAAGCATTGTATGCATGAACAATGACGGGGCTATTTTAGGTTATGTTAGAGTTCAACAACAACTTGTTGTTTTTCCCACAGTTGCGAACTCGAGCACGAGTAACGAGTTTGGACAACTTGGAATATTCGTCCCACTCATGAAATGAGTTCGCTGCCTTTGTGCAACTTCTTCCACTACCATTTCTATATTAATCGTGTCTCTAATTTTAAACCAAGCGAATTAGTCGCCCAGCTGAGCTCGCACTTTAGCATTCAATCAATGCTCCGATACTTGCTTCTCGAAAGTGCACACGACAACAAGTTCAAGAAGAGCACAACGTCCTTGCAAACTACCAAACTATTGAGAACTTGAGAACAGAAGCGAAGTTGTCGTGACAATGTCAAACCAGGACTCGATTGCGTTGTCGTGTCGAATGACTTGAAGTTATTTTGTGCATCTCTGAGTTCATACAATCTGCCCTTAATTCCGTCTTCCGTGCAGTCTGGTCAAACGACGTCTCAGCACGCATCTATTCACTGCAATGACTAGTTTTACCCCATTTACCCATTTTACCCATTTTACCCCATTTACCCGATTTACCAGATTTACCCGAGTCAGTGGAGGCTAAAAGTAGACTGCGCATGTGACTAAATCCGTAATTTAAGGCAGGGTAAGTTAAGGTTTAAGGTTTAATGTTACAGGGAAGTGTAGAATTTTCTGACCTTTCTGACAGCGCTCTCGATGTGTCCCTGTGAGGAGATGGATGGAGTGCGGTTGAGTCTGGCGCCTCGAATGGGTGGTCCTGAGGGTAGCGACCTTGACTGGTGAGTCAGCATTTCTGCTCCGTTGCTGTGGTGATCGTGGTGGTCGTGTGGCTGAGGGTGTGGGTGTTGGTGTTGGTGTGGTTGTGGGTTGGGTGGTGAGGAGCAGCTGTAGCTGGTGGTGCACGTCGCTTTGGGCTGACTGGGGACGGCGCGTTGCTGTCCGATGCCAAGCGCCGTGTCACTCAGGTACGGCTCCGTCCCCTGCTCCTTCACCTCGCTCAAACTCTGGAACGTCGGCTGAATGATTCTCTGCTCTTGGTTCAGATTGAACTCCTGCAAAGCAACGGAGTGGTTTTGGATTACAATTGGATTAATTACAATTGGACAATTGCCACCTTACATGAGGTGGAGAGAAGTCAGAGAAGTCAAAGTTACTGCCGATGGCTGCATCTAAGTAAGTTTAAGCTGGAGAAGTTGGAGTCCAGCTGCAGTTGCATTCCACTACATTCTACAATCGCAATTCTGCATGCGATACGAAGATACGATACGATACTCTCCTGCTTAGCAGGTTAGTAACAAGTGAGTGAGACAGCAATATGCAGAATAGTAAATGAGGGCGTGGGTAAAACTGTTTTTCGTGTCTTGTCTTGTCACTGTTCTCATTCTGGTGAGATGTGCAACCTAAACGTTATGAATCATTGATCATCATTGATGGTTGAGGCAATGGACCCTTCGCGTCCTGTGCCAGGCGCATCCCCGACCTCAGTGCGCATCGAGGACCTGTCTCAGGAGAACTTTATCTGCTACAGTGCGAGTTGTGCGAGGAGAAGGAGATTGTCTGACTGACTGAGTCTAACCACTTCAAATGGAAGAGACAAAAAACTATTTCCAAACTATAGAGCTCATACCGCGACTCATTTATTTTATTCGCATTCTGAATTTTTAATCAATGCCCAATTTTTTAATGTTTTGTCAGCATGGGCAGCATGTTAATTCGATGCGTTAGAATGAAACAAGGTTTCACTCCGAGACAGTTTTCGAGTCGGTGTCCATCTCGGCCAAAATCTTAACCTCCAACATCTTAATGCAGCCAATGTCGCGCCTTTGAAATCCTATCGCATTCAATCGCATCTTTTGCAATTAACGTTGCAATGTTTGCGGCCAGAATAACGCATGAAATCTACGGTTCTAGTTGTGGCAAGTGTTGTGTGCGCGCAGTGCGTGCTTTGTGAGGCAACCAACCAACCGATTTGTGCAGTCGGACACAATCACACAATGTCGTGCAATGTGCCTCCTTCGTTCTACCTTTCTAGTACCTGTGGTCGTAATGTCAAACAGACGTTACAGACGTTGCAAATGCAGCCATCGAATCCAATGGAGACGAGACCCCATTCGCATATTCGTTATATTTTTATATTTGCTAAATCAGCCTCTCTTGTATTCTGGGAAATACTTTGACAATCCACCAATTCGGCGTTGGTGGTCAAATGTCAAATCAAGTGCCTATTGTTCTTCTGCCCACTCACCAGTGCGCATCCATCTTCCACCGCTGCCCTCACCTTCAACACACCTCAAACGATTTCGTGTTCGCCTCCAAACCTTGTCAAAGCAGACGCTTATAATTACCAATCCCGCACTTGCACTGGTTTGGGTTTCGCACGCCAGGCGCGTACTCGCCTACCTCGACGCATGAGAACGGAAGAGGCGACGATGCGAAACAGACTCAACGACACGACTCAAGCAGCTTTGATGTTGTGCTGGAATTCGAATGTGCACGAGAGAAAGCTTGTCTTACCTGAACGCGGTGGTGCGCGACCCAACTCAACTTTTGCTCACCCTTCTAATTAAAGCTCGACTAAGCTCGACTAATTGCACAAATTTTCACGTCAAAAAGTTGCAAGACGCCGAACGATTGCCACTCTCGTGACTTTCTTGCGACGCGTAACGTAATGGATGTCAAGTTTAGGAACAATTCATCCGAAACTAAAGCAAGAAGAACTGTGTGAAAATGAGACGGATGGAGGTGAGACTCAAAAGCGTGATGAGGACTGAGGAGACGCAGTTGGACAAACGGGACGCGTTGTAGTTGTGTGGTGCGTGATGAAGATGAGCTGCTGGGTGGTGTGCGGAAGAGGACTGAAAGCCAACTGACGACGGAGTTGAGCGTGCAGCCGCACTTTATTTCTCTTTTCTGGAGCATGGAAGGGAGTGGAAGGAAGAGAGAGGACGGGAGGCAATGAGGCAATGAGGCAATGAGGCAACAGGCAAGTTGTTTGGAATTTGGATGTGAGTTGGCAGTGAAGAACCCAACCTAGAATTCGGCGAACGAGAGGAGAGAGGAGAGGAGAGAAAGTGAGCTCTGCTCGCAAGTTGTCGTAATTGTATTTACCCACGGTGGCATTACGACACACGAGGATAATAATAAACGATAATGCACTCGAGATTAGTGCGACTAATGACAATGTCAATAATGTCCCAAATACATATTCGCATACCTGCCTCGCACAGATAACGCAACCACCAACAAAATACAATTTCTTACTATTCTTGCCACTCAGCCAACACACGATTCCGAAACTGAAACTTACTTCTGAGATTGCTTTTCCTTCTCCTTCCAATAATCCCACAAATATTCTGCGTCTACGAACCTACGCTGTGCACCTACGAACTCTGCATCTGGCGTGTGTTGTTCAATTATTGTCACTTTAGCGTTTAGCCGAAGCACTCACACGAGTCTTTGCTCACAACGACACAACACAGAAGGTACACTCACGACGTTAAACGACACTCGTCCCTTAACGTGACGTTAAAGTTACACTCACGACGTTTGTTTTAAAAATCTCACCAAACGTCCCGACCACCTCACCTGCTCACCACCGCATCGTCGTCCCATCAAACAAGCCCACGAGGCGTGCAACGAGTCACGATTAGTATTTGTAACATATCTGGACGACAAGCAGAAGCAAGCACAACCAGAGCGAAGGCAAACCTTACAATTGGTAAGTTGCAAACCTGGAACAGCGGAAGCAACGACAACGCAGGAATCACAGGATGGATGAACGCATTGGATCATTGGATGTGCCTTGTGCTTTGGTTGAGAATAGAGAAATAGAGAAATAGAGAAATAGAGAAATAGAGAAATAGAGAAATAGAGAAATAGAGAAATAGAGAAATAGAGAAATAG
>JAQIYH010000251.1:0-11240 GCA_034700885.1 Paratullbergia callipygos | reverse complement strand
GTGTACAGTACATTTATATTTATTTATACAGTCTGCATTTTATGATTACGAGTGTCGAACATTCTCCAACAACAACATGATGAAGAAGCTTCTTCTTCCTTCTGCTGCTGCTGCTATTGATACTGTTGTAGGCTGCATCTTTTTCTACTTCTATCTGTTTCTATCTAATTCTTCTGTCTCACTCTGCTCTGTTCACACTCTTCATCATCAAATGAAAAACAATAACAGCAGCAGCGCAAAAGCAATGTTGTACATTTTACTATTATTATTATTGCTTCTTGTAGTAAATACGAATTTACTCTTATTATTATTATTACCATTTCAAGCAGTATTGTAGTTTATAGTACGTGGTACATTTGTATGAATTCTTCGTATTTTCGCACCACGAACGCAATTTTAAACTTTACTCTTTACTGAGAACTTATCCTGAACGATGAACCTGTTGGCGATATACTTACAGAATGAAAATACTAAAACTGAAAGTGTATATGTCGTAATTTACAATCCTATTATCCACTAAGGCTATAAACAAGCTAAGAAGTACTTGCTACAGATGAACTTCTAGCCATTCTAGCATAACATATGATCCCGATTCTCGACTACAACCCAACCAACCCACGTCAGATATTCTCACCATTATAAAAATAGAATCAATTTTCATTTCCTTTCTTTCTTTCACTCTCTTTCTCTCTCTCTCTCTCTCTGACATAAAAATACTAATACTAATATTACGCTTATGCTACACTTACACGTCCAACAACTGCCATGTTCATGTTCATGTTTCTGCTTCTGTTCATGCTCATAATAATCTTACCTTCTCATCATTCAAGTATAACAGCAGACGCGTGTGCTTGCCTGCTCCGGGTTTCCTCTGTTTACTCATTCTCATGTCCGGCTGCTATTGCGTGCTATTGCGTGTTGGACGTAAAATTCTGTGAATTTTTGTTATGAAGCAAATATGTTTTGCTCAATAAGGAGAGTCAGAGCAGCGTCAGTCGGAAGTGATTACACATTGATTACTTTTCTTCTCTCTCTCTCTCTCTCTCTCTCTCTCTCTCTCTCCTTTCTCTGACCTGACCGACCAGTCGTGTGGCTCTGACGTGAAATGTGACGTGGATGTATGCTATGTGTTGTGTTGCGTTACGCTACGTTTGAGTTTAGACTTTCTCCAGCCTGACTGCCTTGCTGCTGCTGCTACTCAAAATATCTTCATCATGGTCCATTTGACCATCATCAGTTCTATTGTACAGTACAGCAATAGGAACAGTGAAGTGTAAGAGCAGTATGAGTAGGAGAATTTTGCTGAGAGCGAAATGACTTGATCTTTGTCTGGCCCTTAATGGCTATTTGCTCTTTGCTCTTGAGCTGATAAAACTGCAAACTATGAACTTTCTCTTTTGTTTCAAGCACATGATTTACGGTATGAATTCTCTCATCTTGTGGAGTAGAGTGGAGGAGCGAAGTGAAGTGGCATTGGCAAAAGGCAAAAGGCGGAACTCACAGAACTTTCTCAATGTCCGTGCCCGCGTGCCCTTGCGAAAGTTACATAAATGAAACGAGGTCCATCCGGCAAGTGAAAGTCCTTCGCACTGCCACTGCACTGCACTTGTACTATTTCGTATAGTATATGATGATGATGTTATGATGTTGTAACAGTGTGACCTCAACCAATTACGCGCGCGACATAAGAGACATTCAGACGGCATTATGGACTTACAAATTACTTTCTCCTTTACTCTTTTTCATCTTATGTTTCTTTCTTTCTACTACTACCAGAGTAGAGCAGAGTGTGCCATATTTTACAAATTCTGTCCATGTATTTCATTCCATCTGGCATTGGGTATTGCAATATCGTGCGGTGGTGTATGACGTGTATGCGGTGGTGAAAGCAGGGTTATCAGCATTGGTATTATTATATTTTGTGCACTGCACTGCGACTACTCTAGCTCGCAAAGGAGTACTGAAAGCCACCATAAATTGAGTTATGTCATCATCATCTTTCAGTGTGTGCGGGTTGAACATAAAAATGAAGCAACAGCAGAAGCAAAGCTGCTGGGTACAAAAGAACGGAAGGAATTTCTTCTCATCTCATCCCGCGTCGTCATCTTCCGCATCTTGGTATTAGTGCGCCTGCTGCCACTGATGCGCTGCTGCTGCTGCTGTGTAATGTATTGTATTGGTTTTGTATGTGGTATTTGTCGATTTGAGCACATGCACACATGTACACATGTACGTGGGAAATGTCACCTTCATCACATTATAGTCCACACGGGACATGGATGGGACACAGAACATTACGGAAAGGAAGTGAAAAGCCATAGCCAAAAAAGAAAACCATTCGTGTAGAGTTCATCCTAAATGGATTCACTTTATCCAACCAATTTCTCATTCTTTGTCAACCTCTTTTTCCTATATTCGTACATGTTCTTCCTGCGCTGCGCTGCGTGATCGCGATCTCTACCATGCGGCAATTGCACCAAGTCTGCTGCCTGCCTGCCATTGCCATCGTTTTCTACTTGATCTACCGACGTATGTATAGATGAGAAAAACGAAGTCGAAGAGTTGTCGGCGCTTGGCAGGGAGTCTCTCACACTCTTTCAACTACTTTCCAGTATTTTTTTTTGTCTTTTGACCTATGCCCCAGCCTGGCTGCTTTGCTTTTGCTTGCTTTTCTCTTGATCTTTCACTACATGCGCCACGCTTCATAAGCCTCGTGTGCAGCAACACCAGATGAAGCACACACACTCACACACATGCACAAAGTACTAAATAAATAAATAAGTACAAAAACATGGGTGAAGAAATGAAACACAAAAATTTTTTTTTTACTTTAATATAAAATTCTTTTATGCCATTGCCATTGCCAATGCCTAGTATTCGTATTCCTGTCGGTCTGCTTCTCTACACGCTACGCTAGGCCACGTTGTGAAATGAAAGGAAGACTGCCAGCCACCAACACCAACATGCGAGAGTCAAGCCAATTGGAATTGCAATAGCAAAAAAGAAGTTCAATTTAAGAATCGAGATCTCTGTGCTAGCCTGTATTCAGCAGATGAATCAGCAGCAACAGCAACCTGCAGTCAAAGTTAAACCAGCAGAATTTGGAAAAACAACATTTTCAAAAGAGAGAAATATAGAAAAGCAAAACGAGAGACGAGACTTTCAATTCTTCCTTTTGTCCTCACAGTGCTGCAGTGTACAGCACAACAACAACATGAATTTCATTTTGTGAATTTCTATATTTATCACACAAGTTTTCATGTTTCTTCGTTCGTTCCATTTTCCGTATGTTTTATGTGATCATTTGTTTGTGGCAGCCAGCAAAGACAGTCAGGCAGGGAACAAATTGAAAAAAATAATAATAACAGAGTATACAAAACTGCAAAGGCATTGGATTTTCAATTCCATTCTTTGAACCATCATCATCATCATCGTCGTCGTCGCCATTGCCATTGTCGATTCGTTGTTTTGGTGGTTCGATTACAAAGAACGTTTTGTAATTAAGCTTTTCCAATTCCAATTCCAATATGCAGCCATGCCAAACCACAAGACTTTCGTATTCTGTTGTATTGTGAGTGAGATTCGACTCTGTTTTGTGACCAACCAAGTCGACTACTAGTTGACTTCACAGGCGTAGTGCTGCTTTAGTTGTACACATTGTATCTGTATTTTATTTAATGCATATTGATTTACTACAAGAGGAATGGAGAGAGAGAGAGAAAGAGAAATAGAGAGAAGAGGACTGGTTGACTTTCTATGGGAATTCATGCTGAATAATGGAAAAGTTACACTAAATCCAAGTCAGTCACTCACAGGCAGAAGGCAACAAAATGGAAATAGAAACAAAAACAAGTCCATTGAATGAATGAAAATGAAAGGAAATGAAAAGCAAGCAAAAAAAGAGAGGAATGAAAGCCACTTGATTTGATTTGGTTTGGTTTGTGTGCAGCAATTAACTTTAGTGAAAGCCGAAGCCAAAGAGAAAGCCATGTAGCCAATGGCATGGCTTGATGGCTTTGCTTTTGCTGTTCTATACTTTACACTTTTACACGTGTGTGAATGTATTTTGCTGATGATGTGAAAGTTAGTTTACTTTTTGAGTAAATGAGTGAAAGTGAATGTAGATGTTTTGTATCTTTGTGCTTTGTGTGTGTACACATTTACTCTTGTGATTATTGAAATGGTGAATTACATGGTCCAATGAATAGTAGTCTAGTGTTAAAAGAGAGGATGGTAAACTTTGATAAAAGGGAAGAAGAAGTCATTACATGTCAAAGTCATTTCGTACAAGTAGCCGTAAATACAACTTTCCTGTGCTCCTAACTTTAAAGTGGGGAGATTTGTGGACCGTCCGTCCTTCGAACAGGATACAAGACACGGTGATAGACAAGGCTACTGATAATTGCAGCAGCAGCCAGCAGCACTTGTCAACTTGTTGACACCACTCACAAGAACAAGAGCACACTTCTTTCTGCACTGCAACTGCACTGGTATGTGACGTGTGAAGTGACGTTGAAATGAAAGGTCAACTGTCAACCTAGTTTTACTGTAACGATCTGCCAGATAATCACTTGCCTTGCCAAACATGTTGCCATCAATTTATAATGCACTTGCACTTGTAGTGCACAGCACATCACCACGCTGCCACATGATGCTTGAAGTTAATTCTGATGCATTTCTGCAATCGACAATCTGTCAAACAACACAACACGCACAATGCAAGGCAATGAAGGGTAACTTGATACGACCACATTCTACTAACTAAGTAAGCAAGTAAGTAAGTATGTATCTATTTTGGGCTCAATGCCAAACGAAGCTGCTCGTGTCTCTCTGTGTGGTCGTGGGTCGTCATTTCATTACACTTGTTGATGATGTTTAGTGGGGAAAGAAAGTGTGGGAGTGGGAAATTTATTCCCAATTCATGATAATTTGTAAGTGAATAGTTTGAACAGAAAAAATATGTAGTCTGCCTGTTGCTTTCCTGTGCGGTCTCCGGTCTCTTGTGGGTACAACGTCTGATGCTGCGTCGGCGGCGGTGCTGGTGCTGGTACCGGATTACAAGGACGTTGAATTATGTACGATCAATAAAAAAAACCTTGCTTGCACTACTGTACTGCAAATTACTATAATGATGGATGATTGACTATTATGTTAAACCCTCCACGCCCGCACAGATTCAGAAAGTTGAGACTAAGCTCGGCACACGTGCACAATGTAACCGTGCAGCAAGGCAGGGAAGCCATAGTCATTATTTACTCATCAAATTCCCAGTCTCATCACCATCATCATCATCATCATCAACATCTCCAGAGTGAAAGATCAAAGTTAAAAATAGTGAAAGATTCGAAAGCCCTGACAAATCCATTGACAAGGTCGAAAGGCAACAAATTAGTACAAAGTACACAAAATAAAAATGCGAAGGCGATGAAACGGCTTCTTTGCCGTGTTCTTCGTTTACCCTGAAATAAAATAAAATAAATATTGGAATAAATACAAATACACAAAGCAAGGGCATTAATTATGAATTTGCGGTCGGCATGAAGGAACGAGACGAAGAGAAAAGTGGTGAGAGAAAAGTTCTCCAATTACAAATAACAAACCCAACAAAAAGTGGAGAATTTGAACTCATTTCTGTAATTTGTAATTAGAAATTAGAAAAACCGCAGAAGAGAGAAAGTAAACTCAAACGCAAACGCAAACGCAAAAGTAACAAATAAAAGCAAAAGGTAACAAAAAATATAATTAATGATTCCTCTTGATGAATAATTCTCTTTTTTTCTTCTTGGCACTGTTGACTCGCATTGGGTTAATAAAATAAATGTATAATTATCTCCATAAATTCTTAATTTTCTTGTCTGCTTGCTCGCACTTTTCCTTCGGGACATAAATGGCCGACTTCCCTTTTAATTTATTTTTCAACTCTGGTGGGAATTTTACTTCTTAATTTTTTTTCTCTCTCTACTCTACTCGCATACAAGCAAACACTCGTTGAATTATGATGCTGCTGAGACTGTTGATGCTTATTCCACCGTATAAAATATTTTTTCTACCGTGGCGTACTAGAAAAAGAAATGAGTAAGCAATTTTCACATGGAGAAAGCAAGTTCGTCGTTGTCGTCGTCGTAGCGTAGTGTGTTTGCCATTATTAGTTTAGTAAAAAGGAATGAAAAGGAATGGCAAGGAAAGTGAGTAAGAGAGTAAGAGAGCCTTGAGGTATGTAAAGATTTATGATTGAATTTTCGGTTCGAGAGAGAGAAAGAGAGAAGAAGGAGAAGAAGAGGAAAAGGAGAAAGCAAGGCATCAGGGGCAAGGACTACTAAAATTAGAGCCTTCATACTTCATGGCGAAAACGAACGAACAAACGAACGATCTGTACAGTAAGTTGAGAGTTGGATGAGTTAAAGTTGGGAGTTTATTTTAAAATCAAAAATTTATAGACTGGCACTTATGGAAAAATAAAAAGAAGAGGAGGAAACCAGGCGCAAAGAGGCAAGGAGAAAGTTTGAGTCCTCCGAAAGAGAAAGAAGTAGGAAAGGGAAGAAAAAAGAGTTTTTGTAAAATTAAGTACAGAGTGTAGATAGACGAAGACGATGATGAAGAAGAAGAAGAAGAAGAAGAGTACCTGGGCTTTGCTTTCTCTGGGCAAACAGCAACAGTGAGAAGCAGCAGGAGCAGCGGCAGCATGGGAAGAAAAAGAAATGAACGAACGTCATCATTTCCATTCCATTTCCATGCATCCATGCATGCACGTGTGCATGTTCAATGTATAACGTGTGATTACATAACTGGGTATGCAAACCAAGGCGGCAGGTTACTTTCTCTCTTGCTACGTACTGCAAGTGGGTTGGTGTCTTGCACGTAACTCTCTTTAGCTTAGGGCATATTTTAAAAGTCCTTGGAACTCACACACACACACGCGTTGCACAAGCAATGTATAATGACAAACCAGCATGGGCAAGACATGCAGTAAGATAAGGCAGCGTTAGCGTGGCAGTCGTTAGCTTCAATGAACATCTAAAATATGATATTGTTCAGAAAGTTTGATTAAATACGAAGGAACAAAACGAATGGGAACGAATAGTTTCTTCTTTGCTTTACTTTACTTTTGTTCATCTTTCTATTCTAACACAAATATAGAAGTAGAGCGCAGCAGCAGCAGCCTCAATAATGGCGACCGTGAATAACTTCAAGTCATCGGAAACAAAGGCACAAGACAAAGAAAAAGAAAAAACAAAGCAGACACTTCATTTCCATCAATTCATGGCCTTTACGATTACGCTACGAATACGATTTGACTTTTTCCAAATTCAGGCCCACTTTTTTCAAGATGTATTTTGTGTGTGTGCATGTATGTATGTGTGTGCAGGAAACAAATCCCAAGTCCCAGATTTAAAATAGATTTCACATCGTTTGTAGTTTGTTGTTGTATGGATTGTAAAATCTCACACATGAATCGTATTTTGCACGATACGACACGACACGGCATGAGAATTGCAAATCCGTAAAATTGACAACAGAACTACAAACTGGTACATATGCAAAAACAAATATTTTCCCTGCTTTCCTCTGCGCTCTTGCTCGTTTGTCTTGTCATGTTGTAGTACAAAAGCTCAACCAGCGCAGTGAGCGCAGCGCAGCAAGCAATGCCATCGAAATCTTCTTTTCGTACCACACACACAATTGGACTGGAGTACGAAATCCCTTTTTCATATTCTTATCTCTTTTGCTTTATGTACAAATACTTCCGTTGTGTAGTTTTAGTAGTGTATGCCACAAAATATTTTGCCAAGCACAGAAACATGGGAGTTATGGAGGAGAGAAACAAAAGGATATAAATAATACAGGTTCAGGTAGGATCAGGATAAGCTACACTACCACTCCAAGCACTAAACACTAACTAAGCAGTAAGCACAAGCAGCATGCATTGCATGCTTCCTGCATATTTGCAAATACTACTTCCAGACTAATGCTTAGCAATTATTTTGAATTATGACACTTTTATCTGGCAGTGCTTTCTACATTGCAGTCTCGCTTCGTGCCTTGCTTTGTTTTGCTTGTACTTTTGCCTTGTTAAGATTTGAGTTTCTCATACACAGATGCAAGCATAAAGTTGTAATCAATCATAATAGAATCTGGCATCTCGTGAATCTAGATTTTTGGATTGTGTCCGAATTCTAGAATGCAACCTGCCATTGAGCCATTGAATTGGTTTTGTCCTTGAGACAAATGCTCAGATCTCCATTTGCCATTTTCATAATTGTGTGTGCTTGAACTTGTACTATTTCAAATCATACTTTTTTTTGTCTATTTTTTTGCAGATACAATATACTACAAAAAGGATGAACTCAGAACGTGAATCTTGAGAGAGACAAGGAACCCAAAAACATATTTTTTTCAAATTCAAAAGCCCCAAAAAAAGGAACCGCAGTCAATTCAAATTGCCATCATCGTCGAAGATGTTGCCCACAAATGTATACTCGTTTATGAAGAAGGTAAGTTACGTACATGCTTGTAATTGAAATTGAGGAGACTCGGGTTTTAACCTTGGACTTGTATTTATTTGTATCATTAGAGTAGAATTTGTTAATGAAGAGTAAAGTGATGTGGAATTAAATTTGATGTGAAATGTGAATGTGAATGTGGATGTTAAAAAGGTTGGGTTGTGAATTTCCAAATCCGATTTTGGGTACGACCACGCAAATTGTACCATCTTGAACATGATGATACGATACGATACGCTGCTGATATGGTACAGTAAATACATGCGCATGCACACGCACATATCCAGAGCGGTACTATGAAGTTAAAGCAAGCAAACCAGCAAAGTAATGGGAAATACTTTACATAATTTATTGAAACAAGGCAACCGTTTTACTGCTGCGTCTGCTCTGCTGCTGCTGCTACTGAGCTCCTGCTAACAATGTTTACCTTTTCTCCTACAAAGCAAAAACTCTTCCTTCTTCATACTCTTTTCTCTTACAAGACAACTACTACGTATTATTATTACATGACCCAAGTATGTAAGTAAGTAAGTATGTAACAAGTTGGAAAAACAAGACATACACTTACAAGTACGAGAACAACGTAACAAGACACAAGACACACAAGTTTACAAGACATAAGACAAGACGTGTGTGTATGCAGTTCTTTCTCCTATAAGACGTTAATGATATAAAGAGAAAGTTGTGCATAATTTAGACTATGTTATTAACAAACTGAACTAATGCTGCTGCTGCTGCTGGAGAAAACAAGAACGACTTGAAATCACAGACAAGGAGGCTCAAAGTCTTGCCTATTGCTTTGTGTCTGTTTCGTACGAAAATGCAAACAACAACAACGACGACGATGATGATGACGAAGACAAGTTCGGCGGCACGAAAATTTAATTTCCTCAATGTTCATCTTCTTCATCTTCTTCATCTTCATTCTTCATCTTGTTGGATGTTGGTTTTTAATTTTTGCTTGAGCCCAACGAACGACCTTAAGAGCTAAGACCAAGACAAGACTCATTCTCATACGTGCAATGCAGTAAAGATGCTGTAGACTGTTGCATTCTCGCTCGCATACACGTTCTCTTATTGCACGCTATGTATGTAACAATGCAACAAGACAAGAAAATGAGATTCGATCGATCATTCTTTTCAGGAACAGCGGCAGCGATACATTAAACGTCAAGAACATGTATGTACGTTACGTACCATACGAACGAACATGCATCATGGCATATCATTTGCACGAAGAAGTAACAACCTAACATGATAATAATAATAAAAGTAGGCTCTTCAGCTTTTGCAATTGCCTTGCCTTGTCTTGCGTTGCTTGCGCCTTCAAATCACTCACTTCAATTAATTTAAAACCCTAAAATCTATTACGACATCAACCCGAACTCAACTCAACCAAAACTCGTAAATTGAATATGAGGAAGGAGTGAAAGGGGCAAAGAGTGTATAAAAGAGTGTATAAAAGAGTGTAAGATAAATATTTGCCTTTTTGAGTCAGGTCATTGTCAATTGTCCATTCTTATAAAATGTGTATGAAAGTGTGCCCCCATTGCATTGCATTGCTAGCAACGTGGTGAAATTTGTCATTTGATGGGTGCATGCCTGCCGCGTGTCGTGCCGTGCCGTGAAGTGAATGAAGGCGAACTGGTCATGGAGAAAAGTATGAAAGTGTAGAAAAGCTATGATGAGTGAAAGTTGGCACGTCGTCTAGAATAATAAACAGGCTGATGCTGAACCGAACATTATTACAATGCTGTGCCATGCCTGCGATTATTGTTATGGTGTGCGGATGTGCAAGGCACGACATGATGCTGGTGGTGAGATGGAGCTGGAGAAAGAACAGATGTACTTTATACATAATTAAGATTTATATACTCATGTTACTACATACTACATAGTACAGCGTGTCTGTGACTGCACTGCAGCAGCAGCCTTGTACGCTTAGTTTGTATTTTGTAATAGTTTGTGCATTTCATTATTTGTGTTTTTGTCGTCCCTTATTTCCTCGGCTCGGCGCTCGCTCTCTCGTTTGCTGTGCATATGCTCGCTGCTCGGAAGAAATTAGTTTTTTGCGTGTGTATCCTTTTGCCAAAAGATGAATGTGAATATGAATCCCAGACGAACTAATTAATTTGTGAGTTGTGTTGTATGAGAGTTGCGTGGCGTGGCCGTGGCGCGTTGGAAGTTGGAGTCAGGAAATCCTGCACGGGCATCCTGCGCTCGTGTGTCCTGCTGCATCACATTGAGAGCCAGTCTCATACACTCTTCGAGAGTATTGCAATATTTTCTTCAGTTGCCTTTAGTTTACGGGTCTCATTAAATTATTTCATGATCCATGTATGCAGTACTATTAGTATGCAACAAGTAGTAGTAAGTAGTAACTTGTATGGAGATAACCAGGATGTAATAAGAATAAGATGAAGATGAAGATGCTGCTGACGATGATGATGGTGATGAAAGCAAAGTAGTGAAATCAAAAGATGAGTTTGATACAAGGTCATGATGATGATGCTGTGGAGGAAATGACAGGAAATTTGACTAGCTAAAGGAATACTAACAAGCAACAAACAAGGTTGGCGGCTCATGTAGTAATGCAGTCGTATCGTCTTATGTTCACGTATGTTGGCGTATCAGACAAGTTGCAATGCAACAGCAGCAACCAGCAAGGGCAAGAAAGAGGAAACCCAATCTTGATATTACATTTCAAATTAAATTTGTGTCATGCGAAGCACGCACGCA
>JAQIYH010000250.1:0-11250 GCA_034700885.1 Paratullbergia callipygos | reverse complement strand
AACTGATCAGCAATACGGTGAATAAAAGGTCCAAGCATCTGACAAACGCGGACCATGCAAATCCAACACGGCTCGTAATTGGGTTAAACTTGAGCACAGGCGCTGTCTCGTCCCAAATGTAGGGCATTGCCTTCGTGGTAGTGGCGACCCGCGAGATCAAGTAGAATAATCTGACGAGATCACTCGATAGGACCATGACTAAATCAGTCTCTTTTGAACTGTCCTTGTGACAAATAAGTTTAATCCACAATTGTTCAATTCCAAGTACGATTGATAAATTCGGTGGACCAGAGGTTCAATGACTCCCTCTAGGCTTTTCCGCTTCAAATCGATTGCATTACGCGCCTCTGATTCCAGCTGTAGTACTGATTGAAATTAACCGACATGGAACACGGGCCGATATTTGCACCATGTCCAGTTAGAAGTCATAATTCCCTCTGCAAAGTGATACAAATTGTGTTTTAATCCTTTTCCGAATTCCAACGGTATAAAAATTTTAAAGACTTTTTATGAGAACCAGAAATATTGAATGGTGGCCACCAAGCGTGCAGAAGTAGAATGTGCAATATTTTGAAGAAGAAATTTTTTTTTCGAACTTCGTCGAATTCGAAGTCGCTGCGGACAGAGCAACGAGCAACTGTTCTCAAACTCTCGATAGGTTTCAAAGTATTCCTGGCCAAAAACACACTCCGGTTTTGCTGAATGCATGCAACTGACGAATGCTTAATTTGAAAGGAATGCTTTAAATATTAACGAAGGCTCCCTCATGTATTTTAAATTGATTTGCTTACGTAATCCATTTGGAGTTGGCACGTACTAGTTAGAATAGAAGCGAAACAAGTTGATCAACTGACGTCGTCTAGTAGCGTCTGACGCTACTAGACACGGAAGGACGTCCAATACTAAAAAGTCAATTTCGCAAATGTATTAATGTATGACATAGGAGTGCGCAATGTTTGGAATACCCGGTCATGGGTACCAGATCCAATTAGTGGCAACCGGGCATTAAATCTTGATGAATTGAATGAATATCTGGTTAGATTTTTAATCAAACGACTTTTGCCAATGTAAGGAACATTAGAGGCTCCCAACTGTCCATTTCCAACTTGCATTTCTACATAATTTCAATCCTTTAATCTTGGTGTTGAATGGATCAAATTTTAATACGGCAGAATTCCGACCCGTCTCCATTACCACGTTGTCCAGTTTCTTTTCATACATTCCTATGCGACCCGTCTACCAGCCTTATGCTACTTCTGCCATATTGACACCATTTTGGATTGACAGCTTTCTAGAGCGACACACTGAGGCAGCGCACTGTTGACCCCACTGGCGATAGTGCAGTTGGCCCCATAGGGAACGGATGGGTGGCCCGTTATTAAACGGTTAGATGACCCCTGTTGACCCTTCCCCAGCAACACCTAGTCGATCACCAACTATAACTAAGTGCGGTCTCTTTACGAGAGTACTAAAGCCTCCTGATTGTAGTTTCCATGAAATAAATCACCATCTCTTCGTCCAAATATTTTCTCCCGAATCGTCGACCCGCCTGCATCCCTTCTTCTTCTTCTTCTGTGCCAAAAAAATAGGTTCTGAAAATGAAGAATTCCAGACTATTTTGACGGAATACTTCGTCATCAAAGCATTACGAGATTATTATTTTCATTGTGGTATAATAGTAATACTTATAGGCCTCAAACAGTGAGTTGCTGCAACTGCATCGGAAGAAATTTGAATCTCATCATTCCTGATTCGAATGCATTGCCCACCTGGGCCACATAGGCTAAGCTTAAGACGAATCAATATCTCCAACCACCTGAGACGCAGTACAGAAGCAGAAGCGGAAGGAAAGAAAAAGATCCAGAATTAGAATTCAGGTTTCAGCACAAGAAGAAAACAATAAAGTCAGAACGATAAAACAATACCCGGAAAGTTCCTACTCGGAAGGTGCCTATCTAATATGTTTCAGATGTATGTGTTCAGTATGATCCACTTCCGCTGCTTGCACAAATTTCAGCCCAGTCACCAAAGTACGATGCAGCCGACATGATAATTCTGACAATCCACCTGTCAATAGGTCAATGCAGTTGTTCTTGAAATAGCACCGGCTTTGACTAAGCGCCACAAAAATACCCAAATACCGAAAGTTGAGATATTACATAACATAATATAGAATGATAGCCATCTACCATAGTACTGTATACAGGCAAGCCAAAGTAGCCAGAAATATAAATATCATTAACATCTTTTGTCAGTCACAAATCATTGTCTTATGCCAGTTAATGGCTGCATGTTGTCTTCTCCAGTCGTGTCTGAAGGAATTCAGAGTTCAAGAATTTGAAATGGCGAGTAATGAATTTATTTAAAGAGCAGTTGAACTGCATCTTGTTTGTCGAAGATATAGCAATTGAATATTTATATTGTACCCCAAGAGTCCAGAGAAAGATCAAATAATGATTGTATGCAAAGATATTTCATTTAGATTTTTCCTAATCAATGCCGAATCATTTATTTCATATTCTAGTTCCGAATCCGTACATCACTTGCTTAGGTTAGTATATACCGAATAATGAGCAATTCAGCTTGGCTAATTATTTTGTATCATTTCTGTATTTTCATTCTAGTATTTGGTTTCGACAAAGATTTCATTTAAGAAAGGGTCGTGATGTAGAAAGGTTGTACGATGTTTTTTGTCCATTGTCTGCGTAGTCGTGTTCATGGAGTCGTCGTCATTACAGCAGTTAGGAGCATGGAGAGTTGTCTGTCAAGCTTATGCAATACTTACCACAGGCACTGAAATATTTCAAATATGAAAATAGAAAAGATATTGGACCAAGAAAACCACGGTATATTTAACTCACAAATAAGCTCATCACTTATTCGTGCTTGCTCTTGTAATTGCAAGTTCTTCTCACATAGTCGAATGTCATATGGTAATGTAGGTGGTAAACATAATTTACCTTGTCGGTGATTGTTCTCCAAAGGTTGTGCATGTGCTGTTGACCAAGCCGAGAGAACAAGGAAGTATTCCAAGTAGTGGCTTACACCCCTTGGTTGTGAAGCTAGCTGGAATCGATTGTGTATAGTAGTCGATGGCTGTTGCGTGGGCGCAAAATACTGTGGAAAGAATATATTGAATTCACTGTCAAGCCAACCGGTTTGTTTTGACACGTATATTGGACGATGGTCACAGAAACAACATTAATTGGGTCCACAATATGGCGACAAAGCTGGCTTACTTGCGGTCACATTAAGAAGATTCAAGATATTGCAACACGGTTGAGTTGGCCCACCTCCATTGACATAGTAGTCTGCATGACCCAACGCACCGACGTAGCCAAATTCACCTTGATTTGTATGCACAACGTCAACATAGCTACACGGAAACATGCATGTAAATAAAAAATCCAGAATCAGTGCCCGTAATCATGAAGCTCATTGGCTCCTCCTCTCCAAATGCAAACAGAGGTGATTTCTTATGCATTATGGCGACTCACTCAGCATCAGTCTCATCCAGTCTGTTTGCAGCTGGTACACCTTGGAAGAGTGGACCGGCAGGATCGAGCCCAGTGACTCGAGCTACAGACACACTCGTGCTGGTTCTATAGATGGAAGCGGCGACACCAGCCACATGAGCACCTTCACTCATCCCAATTATATGTATTTCTTCTTCTGCAGTTATATTCAAGAATTTCAAAAAGTCAGCAACACGTTGTGCCGTGATAGCGACATTAGGGACGGTCAATGGGTAACCGAGCAAGGTCAAGGCAGTATCGAGTGTTCCGGACAAAATCGTATCGTTCAATGTGATTAACGGTTGCGGATTTGAAAGAGCGTCCCAGTCAACCGAAATTATGTTCCAAGTGGCTGCGTCGCCTTTGGCCAAATAAGCTGTCAATATAGAATCAAGAATTGAAATCACAGAACTTCAAGAGTCGATGTATGCCGTATGGCGCTCGCTCACCTGCAATCAGGGACCGTGGGAAAACCGCCGTGTAATCTTGCGCAAACCCATGGATCAAGACCAGCACACCTTTGGCAGAGCTGTATCTCGAACCGGATACACTTGCCGGGTTAAGGTAGACGAGTGTGTCAATGTCGTTGATATTACTGCGGGCAGTGAGATCAAAGCATTTAGACTGAATGTCCAGAGATTTTTTTGGGTTGGGGTGGCCAATTTTTGGCCTAATACTATGTAAGTAAAATGTGCACTTGCCCTGCATTGGGGTTCAGAAGGAATTCGATATCATCAGGGTCGGAGGATACGGTTTGAAGATGAGCAGGTTGAAAGAGTGTGCAAGACCAAGCCACGGCAAATAGAAACAAAAATGTACAAGAAGCCATCCTCGCGAGTTCTATAAGAGAAATTTTAGACTCAAAATTAAATTGTGAATATTTAGAGTAAGGGATCAATTCAAATCTTTCAAGTTTTCTCCAAGTCCCTTCACTTCAAAATGCGGTCGGTATGACTGGGCAATGGACCTTTTTATGCAAATGACCAAGCAATATGCACCGTACAGCCTCAATTGCGGAGTGTGGCACGCGTGTTTCGAGTACTCAAACTAAGCACGACGTCACGCTCAGACTCCAGACTAGACATACATACAATGAATCAAATCACTATTCTAACCCCCTCATCAATTGTGCACAATCTAATACATCGGGCGATGTCGGCGAGAGGTAACATCAAACAAGATACAGATTAGTAAACTCGAGTCTCAATTAAAATGTGTGGCATGCTAATAAATATTCTCGGCACGTAACATTTATTAGGATTGTAAAATCGAAGGTGTTGGTTCCAAGTTCTTGGTGTTGGGGTTGGGTGCGGGTTTTAGTTGCCGGGCATTGGGTTCTACAGTACAATAGGTATTAGGTATTACAATAGGTTCTACATTACTTTTAGGGGTTCTACGTGTAATGCAGAATTACATGCCACTCAAGGATAGAGCAGCGAAACATGAGTCAATACTCAAGGTATTAATTTACGAACAAGTTCACCGTCAAACAACGAAATTCCACCACGTAATAAATTGCACAGGTTGATACCTCAAATGTTCTCAAATACTCGTTCGTCTCAGCACGCGTAGGGTTCTTTTTCAAAGTTATTCAAAGTCATGTACGGTAACACAGACTTGTTAAAAACAATTTAATTTGACCCTCATATATCCAAAGCCTTTCACGAATCGAGTAATGCGCATCGTTAAATTGCCATTTTTTCCAATTGGTTACTCATCCGCATGCATGAATCACGTATAATTTGGATACTCACTTTCAATTCTTTGACTGGACTAATCAGCTGCCATCAATTGATGCATGCAAGGTAGGTTATAATATTTCCATAGCAATAAGTACGACATGATTCATTTGCATCATATATTTCAAAATAGTAGGAATATTATCCACAATTTCATGAATATTTATTACCACAGGATTACGTGCAAAATTACCCTATTATTAGATTCAATACAAGTACGTGTCGGGTTTCTTTTTATTGTCATGACATATAAAAGCGACGCGACGATCCTGCTTTGTATAGATCACCCATAAAATGAACGTAGCATATGTGGGCAAAGAAGCATTTAGGCTTAGTTGAGTACGAATTGTGTGCTTTAGCAACCAAGCTTCGTCCATTCACAATGTTCACACATTACAGCGTACGGGTATCTTTGAACATATTGGTGTGAATCTTCCGGTGCAATGTGTTTCCCAAGATTCGACTTAATTTCACACTCATAATTGCAAGTGGTTTGGGAAACGCCCCCCCCCCCAAAACCTTGAGCCCCGACTGTCATGTACCGCTTGCAATGTTATCTCTAAAATGGGACTCTGTATATAACGTGAGCGAAAGCATCAGAGATTTTATGTTTAATGCAAACGAGTTTGATTGCATTCAATTCTGCCGACTCAAACCTATGTATATATGTGGCTGGGGTCAGGCTCACGCACTACAGCGTGCTTGGGCTACAGTTTCCGAATGCAAATGGCTGTTGTTGCTTGTGCAGATGAAAGCTGGCGCAGGTTGATAAGTAATTTGTAAGTGCAGTGCCATTTGGGAATAAAATGAGGAAGGTAGCGGTTTCACAATCAAACCGGGGACAAGAAGAGTCTTACCAAACCCAAACATTTTCAGCTCGTGGATGATTTGCTATATAGAAAGTAATACCGGTAGGTGATGTAAGGAGGATGTATGCCAAAATTATGGTGAATAAGCACAAACATCATGGCCCCGATGGGCAACATCGTTTTCGTGAAGCCAGTTAGATGAATTGAAAGATGTGCTAGTGCTAATTTAGGCATACAACAGAGCAGGTACAAACAGGCATCAGTTGGATTTGAAAATCTATTTCATTTCAGTTGCATAAATTCTGTACTCCTGAGTCCTATGGGCAATCTATCCTAGAAATTTGCCTAATTCATCTTTACTAATTGAGTCACTGAAATGCGATCAGAAATGAAAAGAGTGCCGTTCAACAAAATAATGAGAAATGTCACTCTCGCCTCATGTTCCATGTGATTCATGTCAGCCACTCCAAATCGAATTGGACACATTGAATAGGCTGCTTTGCAAGCGTACTTTATGCTTTCAAGACATTCTAGAACTTCCAGCTCCACATGTCCATGGTGACGAAATTCCATGGACATATTCCAAACATACATGGTGGACTATTCCCACCAGCTTTCTGTACTTGTCACATTGGCTCCTATCACGGGCATCCCAAGAATATGCAGCCCGAGGACAAGAATGCCAGTGCTAAGTAGAGTGGTCGTAGACCCTCCACCTTGGAGTCGAGTTGCACCTGCGATGACTATAAGGCTACCCAAGTACTTGACGGTTGGAGCCAGGACCAGCCCGTATCCATGGTTGAGTAGGGCAGAAGTGATACCACAGAACACGGTACATCAGCAGATTCTTTCACGGTACATTCTTTCCTCGAAGCTAGTCACTGTCGAGAAGAAATAGAAGCGGCAATACTTGAACATGGGCGCCCATTAAGTGGACGCAACAAAGTTGTACAAAGTTTATCATGAGATGCATAATGGACACAGGTGGCCTCATATGTACTCTCAGCGTGCATAAAATCCACAGCACTGAAGACAAGAATGGGACCAAATGAAGGCATGTACTTGTATCCTATGAATGCACAATCCAACAACTTCTCACGTATGCTCGTCACTTGACGCATCGGTCCGGCTGCGCTGCGGGCACCAGCACCTTCCAAATTTGAATTTGGACCTTCAAAATTGTCATCGGTTCTTGTCTGAAGATGGCCATCGTCAGTAGCGCAATGTTAGGTTCCTATCATGAGAGCCAGCCAAAGCAAATACAGCAGGTATAACTCGATGTTAGTATTGGATTGAGTCCCAGCAAGATTGAAAACACGAACAGTGGAGTAAAGTGTTGAATAGCTGGCGAGACCGAAGTACAAATACCTGCATATGAGATTGCGCCATTTGCTTTGAGGAACTTATAGCAGTAGGTTTCTAGGCCCATGGGCAAATATTTGCTCGCAAATCGAACAAAATACAAAATATCTTTCAACTCCTTTAAGTATAACATATATTGTCTTTAGAAGAAGTGGCCCGATTTTAGGCTGTGTCTTATAATTTGGATGATTCAAAAGTTGCGTAACGAAACCAAAAGATTCATGTCTGCATTAAAAACAACACTTAAGATCATCATTCATTTCGGCAGTGGTACCACCAATGTTACTCAAGTATTGTTACTCGTGGTCACCCAACCAATCATTACAATTATGCTCAATTAACTTCAAGACTGTAGGGTTCAAATGAAGCGCGATTGATAAAATGCTTCTAGGATTAAGGATCTGGAAGGTGAAACGTCTATAACCGTAGCATCAATAGTACGAAGTTTGTTGATTGATTGGGTTAAGTGATTGATTTTGTCATTCTTTCATCGGTCAGAGTGGAGTTTGAGTTTCTGCCATCATTATTCAGACTTCAAATCACGTGAATTGTTTGCAATATCGACTTGTTTCCAACCAAGTTACCAACCTTGTTTGGTGCAAGAAATTACATCACATGATTTGAAACCTATCGAGAGTGAATCGTAGCACGACGGTAAGCATTCCTGGTTTTCCGTTTCATTTTGTCGGTTGCGTGTGATGCGTGTTGAGGAATAATTGGAGCTGTACAATTAAGCTGTAATGCAAATAAGATCCATCCCTGTGGATCGCAATACCCCATTTCAGAGCTACAACTGCTCTTAGCCCTCAATGTACACCTCAGGTAGTTCCATCGGCCAGCTAACTTCGCGCGTAGAATCCAATTCCGTCTTCTTTCCGTGGATTAGAATTGAGGGTGAGAATATTCACATACTTTAACGAATGACATACTACCACGGGTGAAATTAAATCACATACTCCAGGCATCCCGGAACTAGCCCTGGGAACCAGATGGGTACGAAACGTAACTCAGCAATGCGAATATCTAAATCCTCACAGAAAAAAACATCCAGACGAAATCATGACTAGAAACTACAATTAGGAGCTTTGAAGTAATCATGTGAATGTACAACTTATGCACTTGGAAATATTTCTGGCTTGGTAATGCCAGGTTTGGCCAGCTTTTCGGGTTGGATTCAATGAGAAAGTGCGCAAGATTTCAAAGCCCTAAACAAAATTTGTTTCTTTAAAAGTCTCTCCAATTGGCTTTTCCTAAAAGAACTTTTCCCTCATTTTGCTCCCCACCCCGGCAAAAAATCTTCCACTTTCAACTGGTTGGTGATTAGGGCGAAACTTTGTTTCGCAACCTTTTTGGAGAGCCCATCCCGAATTCCGCAGTCGGTAAGCAGGATGTTTCCCTTTTTTAAGTCTTTCCACCCACCCCGATTTCCCCTCTCCATCTCTCGGTGGGGACCGGGGATTTTTTCTCCGTTTCGTTAGAGCCCCACAATTCCCTTGGTTCTTTGCATGGTTTTGTTGTGCCAAGGTGCATGAACTCTTCATGTGGGTAGCATTAAGACTTGTAAAAATGATGGAGAAAATAGGCACCCTCCGCATTGACTGGTGGAGACAGGAATTTTAGGGATGAGACAAGATAGGACAAAATTGTAACCCGGGAAGATTGTTCTTGGGAGTTTTTGAAAAGAGGTTGAAACTTTGCGCACTCTTTCATTGACTCGAGCCAACTTTTGGCGGCTAGGAATTAATGATGGTGAACATCTCTAATTTTGTTGCCGTCTTTCATCCTCATGGAAAAACCTTCAGCCTCTCTCCACCACGTTGTTGCTGGACGCGTGTTTAACCATGAACATTCCGAATGGACAAATTGAAACAGTACTCTTCAGTTTGTATGGTACTAAGCAAGTGTCACCTTAAACGTGCAGTTTCTACGTGCAGATCAACGTGTATAAAATATGTATACAATCATTGAATGACCCACTTGATCGTAAGAATGGTAAGTGCATGATACGTCAGCAAAATCCGGTTCAACAATGCTTAGCTATAAGTAAATCCGTGTAATTGATGACGATGTGTGAAGTTATATTCGAAGTTTGAAAACTCCGTCGATTCGACGAGAATGTTGAGTGGGAACTTCTTTTGGAATTTGGAGCGTTCAAGATTTTGTACTGCATTCTCAACATGTATGGCAAACTAATTGGACACGAACAAAAAAAATCCATTCTTTGCGGCCGGATACTGTAAGCTTCAAATAATGCATAGTACAAATACATGCGATAGGAATGCCATCAATTGCACAAGACGGTGATTTGAACTTCATGCTTTATGAATTATGGCATTACTCCTTACTCTTTTCTGAAAATCATAATTCACCCAAGCGTAAACATTTATGAGTGCAAAACGTCTTCAGTTTCCGGACTTTTAGCTGGGCACAACGCACAAACCTTGAGCCCAGAGCAAGTTTACACTTCAGCCTAGTTCATAAGGCTCAGGCTAGAAACCCATCGAAACTACAAGTACCGTAATGATTCGATTAATGCGTAGCGTAGATCCTAAAATAGTACATTGATCTTTCTGAGGGAAATGTTAGGCGTTTGTAAATTAAGTTAGAACCATTTCAGTGCATATTGCAAATTACCATTAATTGTTTAAGAATTTAAAAGCGTAATTATGAAACTAGAGCTTTCATGTGACATGGAATGAACGTTTAACATGTTAAATCTTTGTGTAAGATACGGTGGATGCCGTCCAAATTAAGTAGACCTCAGTGAAGAAGGCCGCGACCATATTTCTGGTTTAAATATTGGGAAGATTTGAATTCAGGCATCGATTTAAAGTACTTGAGAGGATTCAGATGTTTGCTAGAACAAGATCTTAAGGTCCGGTCTGACTCAATGACTAAAGCCGATCCCTCACTTAACGAATGTACGTATTGAACAATCAGATTTTGATGAGATTGAGATATGAGAATGAGAGAAAACTAAATTTTTGATTGGATTTTACAAAGTAATTGGCGGGTCACGAACGGAAGTGCAGCGTGCTGACCGTACTCATTCAACTATTACGGTAAGCATGTTCTGTGGTGAGTCGTTAGTGCATGGAACAATCATGTGAGCTGGTAAAGATTAGCGAAGAGGAACTTATTTTATTGCTGTAGTATTATGGCATTTTCTCACAGAATTAGCCGTACGCATCAAATCTAGGACCATATATTCCTTTCCAATTGGACTTGTATTTGAAGTTGAAATCACTCAATCTCTCAGGATTACTACATGTGAAACCTTCTATTTATTCCATTTTCTTTCCCATCGCACAAGTTTGCACGTACCTTGGGCAAAATCAAATTTTTAGGTTAGGCAAAAGCATCTGTGACGCGCTTGCAGGCTGATTATGAACAATTATGATTAAGGTTAACTACTTCCGACTTCATTTTTTTGTCTTTTGCATTTTACTACTGCTAGATTTTACTGCCAGTACCGAATTAACACAGCCTCCATAAATACTGTATCGTCGGATAGATTTTTCCTCAGTGCTAATTTTCCTATCTGGGAATGCTCGCTATTTTGTAACAAGACGCCAGCATATAAACATTTACATATAACGCCAGCATATAACCTAAGATTAGTGGCAATTATACAAAGCAGTTAAAAGCAGTGATTAGAAGACACAACCTTGTACAGTGTGTAGAAGAGCCACCCAGATTGTCAAGCCTTCTGGACTTAGTAATTACAGTAGGAATAGAGTAGATCATTATACGCCAACCTGCAATTAGTGAAGATTAAAAGATAAGATTGTGGTTTTTGCTTGCGGAACATACGCCACTTGTGGT
>JAQIYH010000249.1:0-11272 GCA_034700885.1 Paratullbergia callipygos | reverse complement strand
TGAACAGAATGGAAATTCGTCCAACCAAATTTGCAAAACGGCTCATTGCACCCAGTTTGGAGTTGTCAGTTTCGAACAAGCGTTTTTTATTGTTCCATTTGCACGTGGTCGTTTTCAACAAGGTGGTGGCCACCCAGAAATGAATGCGGATTACATTGACTGTTAATGGTGAGATGAGTCCTGGATTCTGTTTTGGTTGCGCGATGGCGCATTGCTTGGTTTGCTTAGTTAAAGTTATTCCTCGAGTTTGGACTCGTTTGATTCTTGTCAGAAAATCATGAGAAAACGTTTGATAAAAGTTGCAAACCTTTGCCCAATCCATCGCAAAATGCTGGAATTCCCTTTGCACCTCTCCCTCGTACGAACAAAAGACAATAAAAAAGACATGAAATAATATTTGAACTGCGAAATGTACATACAAAAATTCAAAAATGAAGATATGACAATTTTGACTTCTTGAAAATGATGGCTTGAACTTAAATTGAGACCAATCAACAAATAGCGACTATTTTCTCAATTACGGAACCGATCAGGTATCCTGCTCAATTATTCAATTCGAGGAATAAAATAATTCCAGAGTGGAGCAGAACTGGTTTGTACTTGTAAAAATGGGACAGTCGGCGGACGAGTCGTAATATCATCGTCTCGTGTCTCATCCGAAGCCATTCCGGACAAAATTATATCGTGCGCATCATTAAATTGAATCTTGTACGTACTAGATTACTTTTATGAAAGGTTTGTTGAATTACTGAACTCTTGATGAACATGAACTATGAACGTGTCCAGAATAATGAGTTGAAATTTCAAACGTCAAGTTTTAACAGAAACCAAGTAATTATTCCCAGTTTTTGACATCTCCGCATGCATATTAATTTGCTATTTCTAATTAAATTCATGCGTAGGATTTTTCTTTAATCTCATTAAAATCGGTGCATGTTTACACTAGTTTTTCCAATGAAATAATTCCAAATTCTGCTGAACCACTGATGTTTTCACATTCCATTCAGGGCACCCACTAAATGCGCATTTGTTTCAGTCCAAAAGTTGCATAACGTTGTTCGAGTGACGACCTATTTTCCGTCGTCCATATCAAGCTCAAACATCATGTTTTCATTGACAAAGCGTTTCCCAGTTTTAAAAAATTGGAAGCCACTTTTCGCAGTTGCGGTCCCAATCATTCTGCTTCCACTTCCGTTAATTGGACAAGCCAAGGTTGGTGGGCATAATAAGCAGAAAGCAGGCGTCGGGAAAACTTTAAGTATTTTTGTTGAATTCGTTGGGATTTTTCACTTACTCTATAGACAGCATATGCAGCTTACAGTGTGCTCATAATGGCCTCGTACTGGATGACTGAAGCAATTCCAATCCCAGTGACTTCTTTGTTACCTGTCGTCTTGTTTCCATTGTTTGGGATTTGTGATACAGGTTTCTTCTTGCAGTGTGAACTTTAGTTCGAGTTGTCACTGTACTTTATTAATTGGTCTGCAGGTCTTATTGTTCGAGAGTACTTGAAAGATTCCATTATGGGTTTCGTTGGAAGTTTGACGATTGCACTTGCTTTTGAATATTGTAATTTGCACAAACGAGTGGCTCTGCGTGTTGTGCTATGGACGGGTGTTAGCTCAGGAAGGTAAATCAATACGTGTCAATTCCCTTTCGGCTTTCACCTTGGGCATTGTGCCAATGGCTTTCCATTATATAGATTGATGCTTGGAGTCATGTTGACAACAATGTTCCTCTCCATGTGGATGTTCAACACAGCAGCAACTGCCATGATGGTCCCAATCATTGTGACGATAGTTGACGAGCTGGAAGCTGTAAGTTTACAACGCATAGAGCTGTGAACAGTTGCATCTACACAGGTCGCCTCTATATGAATACAGGGAATGAAAGCATTTGGTGGCATTGAAGACAAAAATGATATAGTGGACAATGGGCAGGAGAATGAAGGCTTTGAAGGTAGCCACGAATCCATTTGCCAAGAAAATGGAGCTAATGGCCAAACAAATAGTGCAGCAGTTCACAAAGAGAGAAAAGTTCCTGAACAAGAAGATGCGAACAGAATGAACGACGGGGCGGAGGATGCTCTAAAGTAAGTACTTACGTACCCCAGTCGGCCAGTCCAAGAAATGCCAAGAATGATATGATCAATAACATGACATATTATACGTGTGTTGAAATTACTAAGTTCTCCTTCGATGTCATGCAGAGCTAAAAAGAAGGCCAAACTTTTGAAGGTTACAAACAATATGCGGACGATGTTTCTTCTTTCCATTTGCTATTCATCAAATATTGGAGGAACTGGAGTAGTTACTGGAAGTGGGACAAATATTGTGGCATTGGAATTCATTGGAAAGTAATCATGAATTAATTTATGCGGGCAAATCCTTATGATCTATAATTGATTCAAAGCGAATGACTTGACCTTATTTATTTTGCTTTTCGTCCAAGTTTGGATCCAAAACATCATGGTGATTACGCGGTCTTGAGTTTTGCAACATGGATGGCTTTCAATATTCCTCCGATGCTTGCCAACATAGGTAGAGTATTACGCTAACATAGGTAGAGTATTGTAAGACTAAGTTCGTGAAATGAATGAAAATATGTTAATTTATTTCGACTCAACACAGTTGTAGCATGGGTCTACCTGCAAGTCGTATATCTTGGTCTTCCCAACAAATTCCGATTTTGGAAATCTAAGGAAAAACGTGACAAATCCAATGCACTCTTTGATGTGAACGTGGAACTGAAAATTCGAAAAATGCTCTACGATAAATATTTGGATTTGGGACCATTAAGTTTACATGAAATTCTTGTTGCAACTATCTTCTTCATTACAGTAATGAGTTGGATTTTTCATGAACCAAAATTTATCCCTGGCTGGAGTTCATTTTTTCCAGATACAAAAATTAGTCTTACCACGTCTGCTATTTTGTTTGCTGTGCTGTTTTATGTGGTGCCGAGAAATCCTGAATTTTACAGGGCTTTCAAAACTGGAGGTAAGAGAATTACACGAATTCAATAAAAGACTTGATTCAGTTTTTTTTTACATGAAATCACAAAGTGAACATTCAGATTTCAGAGGAGTTGAGTACAAGCCATTGTTGGAATATGAATTCACAAAGAGAAAGTTTCCTTGGGGTTCCATCATACTTTTGGGTGAGCTGACGAAATGAGAATTGGTTGGATGAGAATGCACATTTTCAGCTCATGACACGTGAACTAAATCTTTCAGGAGGAGGCTATGCAATGTCTTACGGTGCGAAGAAAGCTGGTTTATCATCATTGATTGGACAATCAATGGGATCGTTGCGATCATTGCCAGGATCGGTCATTCAAATTATAGTCATGACCGTTATTGCTTTCATTACGGAAATCGCTTCCAATTCTGCAACAGCATCAATTGTGATTCCAGTTCTTCTTGAGCTTGTAATATTGTCTATAGATTTGAATATGCAATGTGACCAACTATTGCGAAGTCTATACATGTTAATACTCACTTGTGTTTGCAGTCACAAGAATTGAACATTCATCCCTTTTACCTCACACTTCCAGCTGCTGTGACTTGTTCGTACGCGTTCATGCTTCCAGTGGCGACTGTCCCCAATGCTATTGTGTACGCAGCCAGTAATATGAAGGTGAGCCACGAAATCGATACGATCACTAATGATTGCGTCATGGACGAAAGAATAAATGTATGTAACTTAATTTCAGATCACTGACATGATCAAAACCGGATTCTTCATGAACTGTGCTTGTGTCGTCATTTTATATCTCTTCATCAATATGTATGGAAATCTATTCTTTCATTTCACAGAATACACATATATACCTTAAAATTTAGGGAGTCTGTCATATTCGCTCAAACATGAAGCTAAAAGTTGATGTACAAGTTGATTAATTCTATTATCATGTAGTGGGCATCTGTATTGATCTGTTGTCTTCATACTATTAACTTAGGAACTGATTTGTTGCATACTTCTATGTTGACCATCTTTCCACGCTAGAGCTGTTTCAAAGGTGAAACGTAGGACGACGCTTTGTATTCAATCATTTTAGAACAAGTCACGTTTGAACTCGAATGTACATGTTCGCACCAGTTCGCAGCAGATAAAGAAGCCTGCACTAAAGGACATGAACTGTTTAGGGTACTAGCTCGTTTCTGTCATTTAAATTCTGCGCGCAATGAGAACGCTGGACTTCTTAGAACTCGTGTGCTACTTGCTGGATGCTCAAATGACAAATGAGTAAATGATTCGAACATTGTGGAAGTAATATTCATGACAATCTGTCGTGCGGTACTACCAGTAGTTGGTTTAATTATACTTAAGGTACTTTTGCATCGTGCTTCATTGTCGTAATGGTATGGATAGTTGTAATCTGAGATAAAATAAGAATGCAACCTTCGCAAGGATAGCGCCCGATCTGCAATAGGAACAATTGCGTACGGTAGTGATATGATGATGATGGTGATGCAGGTACATTTGGATGATTAATGACCTGTCAAGCTAATGACTGCAATAGTCATTATTTTGATGATTGCATTTTTTGTGCAATTCAACTAGGGTTGCGAAGTACCTTGGTTGTGGAGTACCAGACAATGACTAATGATAGTACTGTTGTAAGTAATGATATTTGCAATTGTTGCAATTGTGGTTTTAGGTACTTGATGGGTTTTCGTCAATTTGCAATACTCGAATAATGACTACTTTCTAGTAGTCGTATTATAAAAGAAGTTTTTAAATTTTAAACTCTAACTTATTCTTTGTCGAACATCCATTGAATAAAATTCCGCCCATTTAAGCATTCATTGGTGCACTCACAATCATTCCAATCATTCAGCATCCACCTTCGGGCGTTCTGTTTGGAACAGGTCTTGACTAAACAAATGTCATACGTTTCATAACTTGGTGTCACAAGTGAAAATCGTACGTTAAATATTGAACTGTGCAAGAAATGCCATCAAAAAGGCAAATAGTGATATCCAAGTGGTTCACAAGAACCAGACACGAAAGCACAGCAAGATACTGGGACGAGCAACAGCATTCTGGAGAAGGAAAGAGTTCGAAAGAATCACACGAGAAATATAAGATACAGAGACTAGCGAGAATTGAAGACCAAAAACCATGCACCTCATCCACTGCATTAAACAGATGGAAATTCTTGGAGGAATATGAAACTCGCCTGGCAAATCTGCGACATCAAAAACTGGTGGCTCGTGAACTAGCTCATGGAGATCAAACCAAATGGGGATCGAGAAGCGGCGGTCACCCGGGAGGAGGTGGTGAGAATCAGGAAAGGGCAGAGAACTGTGGGAATTAGGGGGACAAATTCAATGCAGCGTGAAATTTTCCTAAAGTCCTGTGAGGTATTTCATACACATTGCGCGCCTTTTACAAACAAAGGGGATGTTGAAATATATATTTTTGAGTACATTTAGTGAGCATTTAATATCATAGGACCAGAAATAATACTCCCCTATGCTAATTTATGGTAAAAATTTCTTCTCGTCACTTACAGAAGCTGGTTGAAAAGCCCAGTGAAACTCTAAATATAGATTTCTTCCCAATAATTACGCTATTTTCACCCAAAAGTAAAATTTGTAATGCATTGGGTTGATATTTTGTATATAATCGTAAAATGAGTAGTCTTAGTCTAACCTCGTTAGCATCGAGTCCATCATGAATGAGGACCTCATAGCATTGGATTGCATTGTACAATGCACGGGGTTGATTTATGTCACGTCCCATACGACACATTCTGGAAGTGTAATTCCAGTAGCTCATATAATAAGTGCATACAGCACACGAAATCAGAGAACACGCTGAATTACAACTATTCGTACAAGATTTTAAAGTTTGAATCAAGCACATTGGGTTATGTCTTCACCGTCGAACTAGTTCTGCAGTAGTTCTCATCACTCTCGTCTGTCAGTTTCAAGAAATAGTTCTCATTCTTCTGCACAGGTTGCATTCTTCCGAATCCGAATTCTTCTTCAACATGCACCTGGTCAATTCTAATTCATATCCAGATCTTCACAAACTACACCAAATCCTCGAACAAGCATTTGAACGGATTGATCAATTTCATCTTCGCACTACTCAAGAACTTCAAAACCAACTCGGCCACAGCGGAAATACCATCACACTCCAACCTTGTGCTCAAACAATCATTTTTTCCGTATCTTGCCTCAAAGTAAAATTCGACAACTTCTCTATAAATTTCCCATCCGAACTACACCAAATACTTCCACAAGCGAGAATTCAACTGCGTCTGCAGGCATTAATATGGTTTCATTTCTTCGATCAAGACCTAGAAGATATTTATCGCGACAACACCGGGGATTTCAATTATCCTTCTCATCCATCTCAACATCTCCATCCGTCTCCGACAGACACCACACGATTAAGTCAACAACAAACATGAGTCATAAGAACCAGATTTCAATTTAACGTAAATCATAAAACGAGCTTTAACGTATCTGTCAATCAAAATGAGCAATAACGTTTTACACTGCGCGTCGTATATCAAGTATAGTTTTAAGAATATTTCTAGTTTAAGAATTTATGCTTTTAAATTCATTTTATCTCCTTCAGTAAATAATCATATATTTTATATTCAAGTCTCCTGTCCAGTGGGCAAATCCGGCCGAGTTATCTACATCCATCTCACCTGAAGCCACCCACTGAAGACTAGGCTATTAGTTATTAAGAATTCTAGCTATCATTACTTTAGGTATATCATAATTAAGTGTACTGCTTCTAGCTAATCGTAATTCTAATTCTTTCTTGTACCTCTACCTCTACCCGTTAACTCAATGTATCTCTTAGCGTTAAGTAGTTAAGTTCTAAGTCAGAAAGCTCGTCAAAACCAAATACAAAAATTTGAAAAATCAAAGGCAAGACATGCCGAAATACACCTCTCTGTAATCGAAATTATGTTCCTCTGTATGACAAATATAGTTTTAATCTAAACAGGTCTCCAATATCTAAATGTATTGAAAAATTCTCTAAATTTGTGATATCCTTGTACAATTTGTATGCTATTCTATCGTTTCCACTAAACTTGTTTCCTATTATGTTAGTCAAAAATCTTCTTTCTCCATGCCCTGGAAGGAATCGAGAGATTGGCGCTTGTGCGACCAACTCTCTAAATATTTCATATGTATAACGATTTTTCTTTTTTACTTTATTGATAGGAAGTATGTGGGAGTTCGAATTGTATTGGAATCCCATAATATGAAATTCGCAGCCAAAATAATTACTATACATCACTCGATGTCACATTGTCACAACCGATCTCTGCTGATGACACTTGGGAAGTAGTCTCACTCGCGGACGTCGACTCGGAAATTCGGCGAGAGGATTCGAGGCTTCACCTGGGCAACAGCGGATGTCAGCAGACATCGCAGCCTTCTGGGCGCGACAACGGCAACGGCAACAGGAACACAGACAGCAAGAACAAGAACACAACAGACGCCGACAACAGCAAGTCAGAATGCCGGACCAGAACAATGACGGTCAACAAGACGTCGGTAACCAAAATCAGCAAACCAGAGGGCCCCAACCAGCCAGATTAAACATCCAGTACCCAAGTACGATCGCCTGTCTTGTGCTCATGCTTATCTCCAACGCTTCGAAAACTGCATGAAGATAAATAATTGGACTGAAAGCCGCGGGAAGTGGCTACAGATGCTGGGAGCCCATCTCACGGGTCCAGCTGAGAAGTTCTATTACGGGTTTATAGACAAGAAAAGAAGAGATAACTCCAGCACCATCATATTTCAGGAATTATCCATCTAGCTTCCGCAAGCCTTCTTTTCTCATTCAGACCCAATTCTGTTAGAAGAGAAGTGCCGAGCGCGGAAGCAAAGGTCGAATGAATCCGCACAGGTCTACACCTTCTCGCTGCTCAGTTTATTAAATGACCTCAACCCTGAAATGACCGAACAAGAGCAGGTTCGTCGCCTCGTTCGCAACACTCGGCCGCAATTCGTGAGCCAAGTCACGGTTCAGAATCCAAAAACGGTGAAACAATTTTTAACCGTCATGCGCCAGATCGGGTTGGTCAACAACATCGTCACCAACAGGGAGGACACCGCTGCCATATAGGAGATAAAAAGTAATCAAGATGACAACAAGTCAGGCAGGGACCAGGCCATCGAGGCATTGACTACTCTTGTCCTTCAGCAACAAGCGATCAGCCGTGCAGCCACCAGCGACTTCTCAGCGTCTACAACCAAACACCATCGGCACCTTATTTTGTACCTCCGAACTCAAAAGCCTCATCGACTTCCACCCAGATACTACTAGCGCGGAATATTTTGGCGCTCTTCTCATTTCGAGGGTGCAGTAATTTCAAAGCAATTCTTTCAACTCGACATGCAACTCAACTCATGGACATATTTCTTATCCTGTTTTTCGTTACATTGGCCGACGTTCATTCTCCACAACCTCCGGACAATGACATATGGACTTCTACTAATTTGGTACGTCTTCATCCTTACTGCCATTTGGACTACAAACTATACTCAAGACAGGTTACGGCGAATATCTGATCACATTTCTTGACTGACTCCAAAGAATATGGCTCATCTGTCGCAGTATTAAAACCAGTCCATGTCCTCACTACCCAACAGTTCGACGACTTCGCCTTGCCGCCATTAGAAACATGTCTTCACCTCATCATCACCAACGGTAACCAACTTTCAAGGATTTGAGAAAATACTTCAGGACTTGCAGAACAGTCTTCTTTGACGCCCACGTCAGTTCGAGAGGACAGTTAAAGTTTGGGATTTTATTCACGGCTATTGAAACACGTGTACAATACGAACGAAATAATATATTGTGTACAACGTGTCAAATAAAACAGTACTATAAACTGCATGTTTAAATATTTCGTTGAAGCCAACCAAAGAACAATCGCCAAGCATGCAAGATCCGAACCCTTTGTACAGCCGCAAATTTTTGAAGTACCTCCTGACGAATGTTTTGCCCTACGCGCCTATGCTGACGAATATGATGCTCGTCTACAATGATCTCACTCTTTCGCACTGTACGAACAGCATCGTCGACTCATATTTTAAGAATATCAAGCACGACATGAATCCCAAGCAACTACTACCCATGCGAGTTGGCGTATTGAATCATATCGGAGTAATCAACGGTAGGATTGAACATGTTTCACTTCCTTGCCTATCTCGATCTTATTCAAGTGTACTGTAGGAAAGGAGAACATGTTTGAATCCGCCATTGGGCGAGAGAAGCTAGTACGAGGTAATAGAAACGATCATGAGACAGACTCCGATTAATATGATGATGTGGACAAATTCAATGAATGTATTCGACTCATGAATGTTGGTGAAAATGCATTTAACCCTAAGGGGTATTCCAAATTGTAGAATTGGAAGAAAAAGCATTGGAAGATGACGCAATGGGCTTTCGGAAAGCAGGTGATTCCGATTCTAAATGGAAGGAGGACGGAAGAAAGCAACATGCGAAGAAGACAACGGTTTTCACACGAATAAAGGGAAAGGACGGGAATCAGCAAAGATAGAGGACACGGAAAACCGGAAGCCGCACTTTACAAGTAGAAGAAATTCTACAAATATGTTGTTTCAGGAGAGTCGAGGACTAAGACATGGGAGCAGAAAGTGAAGAAGACAAAAGTCCATCTAGCAGACAGAGCAGTGACGTTGATGATGACAATCATAGCCAAGGATCTGATCCAATACCAGGTAAATTTATTTCATTGAGCCCAATTAGAAGCACTCTGCAACAGGCGCCACGGACATGCAAAATTCAATTGTCATGTGGAATCGTACTTGCTAACATAATCTCCGTAAAATTGTAACGATCTTCGCACTAGTCGCCCACATCTCAGTGAAACCTTGACGGAGTGTGTGTTTTTGTTATGTTTGGTTCGGTTCCCCAATTCAGAATCATAAAAGTTAAATTTGACATTCTCCTATCGAGCGAGTAGTTACACATTGCCCTGGAATGTGGCTACCGATTACTGTTCCAGTTTCAGGTGTAGTTCCAGTGGCAGAAGTGTATACGGAAGTGAGATCGCATTTCTGAAACTGGAGAATAACGTTACATAAATCATATCAGTTCTGAGTTCGATGCAGTTTCGGCGTGCAACTGTTACTACAAACAGAATGTGTTCCTGTAAAGTGGAACTACATAGAACAATCCTGAAATTTATGAGATTTGTTATCTGTGTAACAATATCTTAAACATATTGCACACGATGGGAGAACGAAGGAGCTGCTAGCTACTTTCGCAGAAATTTTCCTGGCCCTATCCAGTAGATGTCATCATTTCATTGAATTTGATTAAATCAACTGCAGCATTCGTGTGAATGCTTCAGAGGTATACAAATGTGACCCATGCTTGGGACAATGTGCTCTGCTTGCTAATAGTTTATCCATATTTTGACAGCAATGGGCTCCTGTGTTTAGATCAACTTCGGTTTCTGATTTGCCTATCAAATCTATTCAATTGTCAGGTTCACCAGACAATGTCCAGCCACACTCGGATGTCGAAGTCGTTCCAGAACGAGCCTCGGAGTACTGGGATAGCAGGAAGGCTGGGAGCAGTTACAAACCTCACGCGCCAAATGCATTGGCTAGACTTTTTAGACCTCCATGGGGTGGTCGTGTTGAACTGAATGGACGAAGGGTGAAATTGGCCAACACTTGTGCAATGGACTGCGCCATGTTTATGATCTATGCGCTGTTCAAGACATGCGATATAGTGCGAGACTATTTCGTCAACCAATCAGGGGGCGGTGCAGACAAAAATCTAAAAGGGCTTAGAAGAATGATGCGCCATCTAGATCGAGAAGATTCCAACAGCGCAAGGAAGACATGCATTGAAATACTGCGAAAAGCTGATTCCCTTTACGATTGCCGGGCAACCACACCGGCCGCATTCGCCAATTCTATGCGAACTGGTGACTTCGATGGCAGACACTGAAAGGTAATTGGATACTTTTTCACTGTGGAGCAAATCGGTGGGTGCCCAAAATCTATTCAAGAGTGCACATTGGGGTATCGACAGAGTCTAAGAATCTACCCGTCGGTGGACTTTGGTTTGGAGCTTCTAAATCCTAGGACTCTGGCTCATGTCCTAGCTAATGAACGGGAAGTTGATTGTCTGGGATCAACTTGGCCACGTGAGGGCGAAGAATCCGTTAGATGCCAAGAGAAGAATATCATGCTGATGTACCTGGAAGGAGCCACTCCTCAATTCATCGTCTTCACACTTCC
>JAQIYH010000248.1:0-11290 GCA_034700885.1 Paratullbergia callipygos | reverse complement strand
ATGTGCAGATTCTTGTACAACAACTGCGTAGAGTTTCTGTGCAGGAATTTGTTGGCAGCGTGGCCAGAGCGACAGAGAGTCAGGGAGTCGAATGGCGGTCATAAATTTGATTCTTTCTCCCAATTTCCCTTTTTCCCTTTTTCTCTTTCCGGATGATTTCCCTTCTTCTTTCGTGATTTCTTCTTCGGTGGGTCACTCACTCTTGGATGGATTGAGTCCGTTGTCATTTAGCAGATAGTCCTCCTTTCCTTCGTCTTGTGTAATCAATTCCTTTTTGCTACCAGCGGACGCTCAAAGACGCAGTAGTGCAAATATATGTCCACATCATAAATTACCGAAAGTTTAATCAAGCAAATGTACAGAGAATGTACACAGAAGCAAAGTGTAGCCGATATATATTTATAGTAATTTCAAAGTGGGCGTACGGTATTTGTAAATCGGTAATTAAGCACTTGATAAATGATGTTGGAGGAGATTGAGTTGGCCTGCAACTGCAAGTATGGGAGTTAACTTGAACTTGTAAATTGGTTTTGTATGGGAGCCACAAAATGTCTAGTCTTGTGGTCTTGTCCGAGCGCTTGTGGGAAAACTCATTAAAAATCCTGAGTATGGAACATTTGCATTCGTAGCATTGGTAACAACAGATCAATCACTCTGATATTACATTTTGGGTGGTTGGTTGCCCAGCAACACTCTCGCACAACCTTGACGCCGCATTAGAGTCATCATTTCTCAGCCTTTTCAAACATATTCCAAAGCCAGCCGGTATTTTAATCCGCTAAGCCGATTTTCATTCGCTTGCAGTACAACAATGACGGAACGACGAAGACGACGAGACATCTTGCACCTAACAAACAACTCGCGTTCACAATCCTTTAATCGATTCTCCCCCCCTCGAAATCCCTTAAATGGACAGCGTGTAATCCTTTAAAATGCTTTGCTGCTCCAATCAAATGTTTGCTGTTGTGGTTCAGAAATATTCTTCTCTCTTGAAATGAATCCGGAGATGACAGTGAAGATGAGCTCGAATCACTTGTATTACTTGTATGGAGACTTTACGTGGATTTTAAATCCCAACTTCCTGCCCGTTGCGTTGCCTTGCTTGCGCGTTGCACGTTGCTCAACGGACAGAGTTTGATGATCCCCCATCTTCCCTTTGCTTTTGACGTGATCGTGGTCTTGGGCTTAATGATTCACGACGACAAATAAAATGTGCGAGCAGCATTTGCTTGAGGAATTGCGGACTTCGATTCCTGCTCTGTGGTCATCATCGTTTTGCTGGTCGGACCTGTTGTGCTGTTTTGTTGTAGTTTTCACACATTCACACCTCGTCTTCGTCTCCGTGTACAGTGTGAAACACGGCCAATTCACTGCCACTGCCAAGGATGCAGCGTACGAGAAACGCACCGATTCGGAACACTGATTCTTATCGTACAAGTGTTTCTTCTTATTCTCTCATTTCAGTTGAAGATCTTTGCGGTTTTGGATGGCAAACGGACATAGATTATCGCATCCATATTACGACCATTGCTTATTACTATTGTGGTTTGGTTGCTCTCCTCATTTGAGCCGTTGAGTTGTGAAACTCATCGGCACGTACTCATTTATTGTTTCTATGATTATTATTTCTACCCATTGCTGCACTTGTGCATGCCCTTCATGTTCATGCAGTTGTGAAGTAGTTCAGTAGTAATGAGGTGTGAAGTAAAAAATAACCGAACGTGTGCTGCGGACTTCTCTTCTGAATGAGTGTGAGCGGGGGCGAGTGATCAACTCGATGAACTCGATGAACTCGATGAACCTCTTTCGTCTTGGAATGTAGTCTGCTGCTCACATTTCCGTTCTTGGAATTCGAATTCCTGAATGGAGCGATGAATTTGGTGAGGAAATTGGTAGTCAACAATTATTACGACCGCACACATTGCGAGACGAAATGTTCAGTCCGGAGCAGGTCACATCAGACGGATCATGACCCATTAATGGCATCCGAGACGACACTTACTCGTGGTCTCTCATGTACTAAATGGAAAGCAGATCCGAGCTCCAATTTGCTCGAAACGCGAAACAATATTCTAGTACACAGTGCAATTACGCAACAATCGAAGTATTATGATAATTACAGTGCCGGATGATGTTGATAATGCTCATGATGATGATGATGATGAGGAGAGCAGGAATACATTCGAGATGTTATTCAAACCAGATTCTTAGACACACGCATTACATGATCATACTTGCTTGTATGCGAGTTACAATTTGAACAGCACATATGAACACGAAATGAAATGTCGAAATTTCAAAGAGAGATGGAAAAACAAGCTCGCAAAAATGCGAAACGATCTCGTAATCGTTTTTGGCATGCGATTTGGCTTCTCGAGATGAGTTGACAGGGCAACAATACAATGCAATGAGACGTAAGAAATTGCCTTAATTTCGTCTTTAATCTTTCTCTTCGTGCATTTTCGTGCAGTCGAAACTTTGCTGTTCGTAATTAATGTGATATTTTGTGCGGGTTGAAATGTGCGTTTACATGAAAGGTCAAGCGGAAATTGATGCACCGACGCCAGTTTTGATTTGGCAGGCCCATGACGACGTAATCATTCATGTCGGAACGGTTTTTGAGGAACCTTTTGCATGTGTGCGGATTTTTGTGGAGGTGAAGCAGTGCAGTCGTTTTAATTAATTGCAGTGGGAATCAATTTACGAGATGCAGAGCATTGTACAGTCTGGCCAGTGTAGAGCCAGTGTGAGTGTGACAAGTAGTAAATAGTTGTGCAATATTAAAATGCACCTCATGAACCCAGTCGGCTCAAGATGAAGAGAGAGAGGCGAGTCGAGGAAAGAGTCATCACAACTTTGAAATTGCAACGCAGTCATCATTACTTCACTGACGCTTTGATTAGCCTCCAAGAGGACAGAGCACGAAGCTCATCAGCTCGGGATGCACAAAAAAAGACTCCATTCTCGTCATCACATCCTCATCTCACTTTGTTTACTAATGTTTGTTTACACACTAAAATATTCCATCTCCTCTCCGCTCGTTTCGTTCCGTACGTGCGTAGTGTAAAAAAGCAATTAAATGCGTGTGTGCATTCTTAATTACGAATCGGGGGATGGATGGTTGATGAGGTGGAGGATGAATGTTTGTACTGTGCATCCCATTGCATACGTTGACAATCTGCATCCAAATACCGAAGATCATCGCTGCATCAGTCACACGATCACAACGCAACAATCTCGAAACGATGTAAAGACTTATCATCTTGTAAATGTCATTCCACAATCTTCCCTTGCATCTCCTCTGCACTTCACTTCTTCAAGACAAACCTCCTGCAAGGGAATTCATGGAAGGGAATGAAGCACATTCAGATGCGTGGTAAGGGCTCTTCCCTTCACTTCACCTTCCAACTCACTTCATCATAACCTCCAACAATCCACTGACAAATTGCCCCATGTACAGCGTACGTGTCCGCGCAGCAGCATACTTTCTACCTTGTCACTGTCTAGAATAGAGCAGGTAACATGAAGCAACATGCAGCAGGGGTGAATCCCTGCTTGGAGGATGCACTGCAGCAGCAGCAGCAGCAGGTTGTCAATATTTGTTAAAGAGAATGAATTTCTTCAAAAATTATTCACCGTCCATCTCCTGCGCTGCCCACTGCTGCTGCTGGAGAACGTGAATAGTCGTTGGCTTCGCTGCAGACGCTGTTGCCGTGCAGATGACGAGCAACTTCTTCCTTTGGGTAATTAAAATTGAGTTTTCTTCACCGCTGCATTGTGCTCAAGTCGCTTTGAGAGGTTTGAGAATTGAGGTGCGGGAAGGTGAAATTTTTTTACGGCTCTTCTCTTCCATTGTCGATGAGTTTTCTTTTTCGCATTTTTGAGGCAAAAGTGAGGTGGAAATGGATGGTAGGGAGTACGTGCTGCTTTACATTCTCTCGTTTATCAAATAAATATTATGCTAGTTTATGTATGCGGATTGAAATGAGCTGGCATTTTCTGCTTGGGAAGTCATGCGGCGCAGTGCGGTGTGATAGTTTATTTAAACCGTGTAGTGTAGTATGTAAATGATGGTATGAAGAGAGTCAGGACGGCGGCAGTGCAGTGCAGTGGTGTTAAACACGGGCAGACGACGTGTTTTGGTAATTACAACAATGCAATGGATGCAGTGAAGTTCCTTGCAGCCACTGCAAACTGCAAACCCTGTTCTCAGAAATATTAAAGTCATATACAGAAATTACAGGTCAAATGGCAATAAAAACGAATTCAAGTCGAATCGCAGATCATTCTGAGATGCCAGCAATCACCTCTCAATTCCTCTTCGCAATAGTTGGTAGTAAAAAAACAACCTGAACCGGTTCTCATTGTCTTGCTCCAAATTGATAATTACAGGGGTTTCTTTCGGCCGTGGCTGTGGTGGTTGTAGACGAGAAATGAAAGAAGGAGTCCTACAATGGGCAATTGATAGAGACTCCGTTTTTTTTTAAAATATTTCTCTCAATGTTGTTCTCGTTTGTACTCGAACGAACAACCGCAAATCAACTGAAACGCGAAACTATTGATTAAGCGGGGAAAATTATCAAATCTTTTTTTTCGTGGGGGATGGGACGAGGAACAAGAAGAAATTGACCTGTTTCAAATGTGTGTGATTGTGAATTCGATTTTTTGAGTTCATGTTTTGTTCTGTGAGGATTTTCCCACGAAAATCCCGATTCGATTTTCGTAGTCTTGTGGCGCATGCAATATTTATACGTGGAATTGGAATGGTCTCAAAGTCGCCCATCTCCCAATCAACATGGCTCCGTAATTACAAATCAGTTTACAAAACAAGTGTCCAACTGCACTGAATAGTTCATCAATTACAAGGCGACGCGGAGCTGCTAAACTTGTGCTCCATCATCGAAGTGTTGCTGCAAGAAACGGGGGGCAGGGAAAGAACGTCACTCACTCTCCTCACTGATGATTCGAAGGCGATAAGATCATTTATCATTTTTTTTACTGCACATTGTTTGCAGATTTGGTTGTTAATAATTTCGAGGTTCATTACTCAATCGTTCTGACTTGAAGACACTTGTCCGAACTTGTCCCCCATTTCCTTGCAGGTGACCCGAGACACCGGATCAGAGGTGTGTGTGTGTGTGCTGTCCGATAATGAACTAAACGATGAACGATAAACTGAGAGTGTGCTAAACGATCAATCGTAGCGATCGTTTACCATTCTCTCGGTGGTCACCACTCGCGAAACGGCCAGCAAACAATATTCCGCAATCTCCTACGATAATCACAAAAGGCAATTAATGTCAACTCGTATTTCTCGCAGACGGGTCAAGACGTAATCACACCGCTTCTGCATTGAACTGCTGCTGCGGCAAATCTATACAAATCTCATCCTGACTCATAAAGCCTCCGAATGTAAAGTGGATCTGAAGTGCGCGGTCGAGAATGAGTAATGAGTCAACGAATACCAATGACTGAAGCAGGAGAGAAACGGTGAACTGAACTGAAATGGGACGAGATTTCAGTTGCCGGACTGGAATGGCGAGTTTTTTTGCAAATTGTTGTTGTTACAAGTTGTTACAAGAAACGGGGCAGGCATCACTCACCCATCTGACTGATGATCCGGGGGGGCGATATGATCATTCATCATTTTTACTACATTACAAGTGAAGCAGGTTTGAATTTTTTTCTGTTAATATTTCGAGATTCATTACTCAATTGTTCTGACTCGAAGACACTTGTCCCCCATTTCCCTGCACTGTGGTTGACCCGATCACACCGATCAGGTGTGAGCTGGCTCGCAGCCCGATGAACTGAACGATAAACAATAAACTGAGTCTGCTAAACGATATTCTCAATCGTAGCAGCAGATCATTTAGCTCTCGGTGGTCACCACTCGCGAAACGGCCAGAGCAAACAATCAATCTGCAATCTCCTTCGAAAATCACAAAAGGCAATTAATGTCACATCTCACATCTCTCGTAGACAGGTCAAAATGTAATCACACTGCTGCTGCTGCTGCAGGTAATACAAAGTGGCCTCATCGCGAGTTTGAATAAAAGTCTCTGAATTTGAAGTGGATCTGAACGAGTAATGAGTCAACGAATACCAATGATTGAAGCAGGAGAGAAACGGTGAACTGAATGGGACGAGACAGTTGCCGGACTGGAATGGCGAGTTTTTTTGCGAATATTTATTTAATTGGTCTCTTTGTATACGTACTTGAGAGTTGAGATGAGACGTCAATACATTTCTCGCATGGTGATGTGGATGTGGATGTGATTTGCGTACATATGTGCAATGCTATGGATGTGAAGTTTGTGAAGGGAAAAGAAAAACAAACAGACAATGTGTAATTACAATGCTGAATTGTGTTTTTGAGAATCGGTGGTGCGGTGGCGTGTTGTGAATGCGAATTTGGAAATCGTTTTTTTTGGTCGGTGCGGTTTTTGTGTATAAATGGTTGCACTTGCAATGTGGTGCAGGAGCAGCAGACGCATTAGTATTCAGCTTGTAAAATACGGAGAGACTGAACCCACACATTTGATTAAATTAGATTCTCAATTTCCTCATCCATTCCACTCTACTAATGCTTGAGAGTCCAGCTCTGAATCCCCCGAAAAATCTAAAAAAAAAGTTTGGGCAGTTTAAAGAAGCCACAAAGTAATTATTAATTTAAGTAACCAGCCAACAACCTCTTGCTTCATGTAGTACAGAAGTGTTGGCTCTTGCCGGGGCACTAATTTAATTTTGAATTTATTGCTCCACGAACCGGAGAGCAGACTTGCTCCATACAAATTTCTTCCTTCACAAAACACAAACCTCCAAAAGGCAAAGCGTCCAGTTCCCAAGTCCAGAGAGTCCAGCACCGTTTACACTCTGTAAGCTGCAGTCGTAAATTCCAATTCACTCTGTCCAAGTAGATTGAACTTTTTAAAAAAAAAGTTGATGTTTGATTGATAATAATTGGTTGTTGTGGCGATGAATAATGAGAGTCTCCCTTCGAGCGTGGGTCTTTGAATACGGTGACTGGAAGGGGAACTTGGCAGGTGTGATTTGTACACTGTAATAATTGTAAGCAAAAGAAGTCTTGGGCTACTCCAAAAGTACTACGAAGAGGATAAACGGTGAATTTTGAACCGAGCGAGATCGATTTCACGAAACGCATTGTTCATCGCATCGAATTGTTGCTGTGGTAGTGCCAGTGGTGGATGAAACTCCTTAATTATCTTTTTCGAACCAATCTCGATTCTTGAAGAACTTGAAGCCAACTTCTTCCAATTTTAACCCATCTCTCGAAATTAATAGAATCGTTTTCGATGATGATGATGATGATGGGGAGAGTGTAGTAATGAAAAGGAACCCTTCCTCCAAACTTGCATTCAATGGCTCGCTTTATTCATTCCCATTTCATTTCATGAGCGAAGCAGCACAGGATTGAAAGACGCGGCTGAGACGGGGAACACGAAAAACAGAAAAAGATGAGATGCAGTAACAATGTGCACGGCAACAATTGACCAGCAGAACAACAAAATAAAGAAAGATGAGATTGGGCCGTGATTAGATTTCTCAAGCACCACAGAAAAGTTTTTTTTTCCTTCTCTCCAGCCTGTCAAATCTCAAAATTACCTTTTGGAAACCTTTTTTTCCTCTTGCCTTCCTATGACTACACGTCAGTCCGGACAACTTTTCCAGAAGCCAGTTTTTTTTCCTCTTCATCTTTTCGATTGTGCATTGTGGTGCACTGTGCATTGTGGAGAGTTGGCTGACAGATGTTTATTTGGGCAATTCAACTTTTGCTGCTGCTGCCTCACTCGACTCGGGGATCTTGTTTGTTGTTGTTTGTTACCTGGATATGGAGAGTGGAGAGTGGAGAGAGAGTAGAGCGAGATGGAAAGAAGGTAGCAAGGCGACGGACGGATAATGAAGCTCCAAGGTCAACTTGCAATACAATGTAGCTGTTGCTGTAGGGAAGAATTTTATTCTCAACTTTTGTACTTCATGTAGTTTATTAGACAACAATGCAATATGTGAGAGAGGAAAACAAGTTTAAGCTCTTAAACAATGTAATACAATAGTTTGAGAATAGAGTTTCTTACATCTCGAACATTTGTACATTGTTGAATACTTCTCCCTCATCCATTGCATCGTCTTGCATCTTGCACAATGCGCAATGCCAACGCCAATGCAATGGATGGAAATTGAATACGACGTGGCGTGGCAGGGGTAAAATAAAAAAGAGGTTCTTTTGTAGTTACTACGGGTTTAATATATTTACAAGTTGCAGAGTGGAATGAATATTAAATTGCGTGGTGATGACGATGAGGATGGACGGACGGTATAGTTGGGGATGATTGCTGCTGCTGCTGGTGGAGAACAATGCTCACTCTCCATATTTTATATCCATTGCTGGTAGATTGTTAATTTTTCCAGCACCCGGTTATCATGCAGTAATTTTTGGATTTACTTACTGCATACCGAATCTGTGCCAGTGTCACTTGATTATGGATGTACGAAATCTGTAATTGGTTAATTGGCTTGTACTTTGTACTTGTCTTTACTACTTCATCGTCGTCGGTCGCGTCGTTCGGAGAGTGTGTAGTGATATACTCCAACTCAGTTCTTGGAATCCACTCCACTCCACTCTCTCACTCTGCGAAAGGAAGCGAAAATCTTGAGGTTTGAAATCCTGAATGGAATCGGTCAACCGTGCAGAAAGATCCACTCTACTTTTTCTTACTTGTATTTTGTATGTGATAGCGTGGGAGTATTCTCATTAGATTTGGTTATTTAAATAGTTAGACTGAGGTGGTGCACCGTAGTGATGGAATACTACTGATAGAGTACGGAGACTGGGTTACTACCATTGTCTGTTACGCATTCAGGGAAATGAAGGTAAATGATCTGTGTCGTCTCGTCTTAGATCTTCTCCACACTCTACACCGCCGCCGTCATCTGAACTGAAATACTGCATTTTATGGACATCGTACAATTGTGTCATCTCGAGAGTATGAAAAGGGAAATGAAGTATGATGGCCAATCTCCCAATTCATGAATCTGTCTTGTTGTATTTGGACTGTTGTTGAGTATTATATGGCCATTGTCAATGAGGGCATCATTGAATTGCCCGTATTGTTGTGATTGAACTTATTGAATGATCGCCGGTATTTCTATCCCGAATTCCATTACACCGGAGAGAGGGAGAAGTTCAGGAGTCGGAGGAGGAGGAAGATGATTGAATTCAGTACGGAATTGTAATGGTGCTTGAGATGACAATGATCGAATGGAGCAGATTTGTTAGAATACTGAAACGGCCAACGACTTGTTCTTTCTTTCTTTCTTCTCCAGTTCCATTTCTCAATGCTTTTTTATGCCTTCTGTTAAGTTAATCGAAACTTTTTACCAACACCGTGTGTCTCTACTTATATTACACGTCCACACAACACAACACAAAAAGAATTCACTTCATCTGCCAGCTCAGCATCTCATTCTTTTCACTCTCAGTATTTTTCCCAACCTCGAATCCCATAAAATCGGGTACGCAAGCACACACGAACAATTCAAAGATGACCATCGACTTGGTTCGGTTCCAAAAAGGTAGCAGCAATTTAATGATGGATGCTGGATGCATGAATGACTTGATGACTCCTTTTTCTTGTTCCTTACTTCATCTTCTCTCCATCATCATCTGATGCTGAAGCTGCTGCTCTTGTTGTCCTTGTCCTCTTCTCCTAATAAAAGAAAGAACTGAATATTTTCCCTCAGCTCAGAACTTCCACGAGACTGACTTTGAATGGACGACGACTCGATCAATTTCTGCACGCACGAATTGATTTCTCATACGTAGACTCTGTGAGCGAGGAACATTAGAACGCAACAAGCCATTCTTCAGAGTAGGAACGCGAGTGGAACGTTAACATTCGAAGCTGCAGTGCAGTTGTACTTGTTGTACACTGCACATGAACACGAATCGTCGAATCATCACGCAATGACAATCTGAAACTTTTGTACTGTACTAAAATTGCATTTGGCATTCACAATTCGCATGAGCGAACCTTTGAAAAAACTTACTTACCCATTCGTTCCTCTTTTATTTTTTCACAGTATTCTGCAGTGGGGATGGCGCCGCGTCAGAGTCAGAGAAGAAGAACTTCTGCCTGCCCTTGGCGGCTCCTCTTCGCATTCTGGGCAGCAGCAGCAGCCGCCGCATCAACGACGACGACGACCATCTTCGCCTCAGCGGACGAGATGCGTGACGTGGCGGAGGGGGACGATGTGGTCCTCGAGTGTCGCTTCAACTCCAAACTCATCAGCCCGGGCAGGGCGAATCTGTACTGGTCGAGGACGAATACACGTGATAAGGATAATGTGGCGATTGGGGAGACGCCGCTGGAGCAGAATTATGAGTGAGTATTTTTTCTTTTTTTGTTGGTCTTTTGTCTTTTGTCTTCGGTTCATTGGTGTATTTATGCACGGATACACGAATCGGAATGATAAATGATCATTTACCTTCCACTGGCTGATTGGTATTCCCAGCAATATGTTTGAAGATCGAAGATGGAATTGATACGGTCACAGAGAGAGACAAGGGACATGAGTTGAATGTCAATTATGCAGATGCGTGTCGTGTATTATTGATAAAGTTTAAGATTCATAAATCACGAGTCAAGTGATCAAGAAGAAGGCAGGAAGAAGGATGCGAGATGCTGAGATGAGACATGGACACGATTCGAATGATAAGTTATTATTACAAGAAAAGTGACGAGAATCCACTCTGCTGTGAAGCAGCGGATGCTGAACTTTGAGTTTGCATTTCTTTCCCTGCCTCATACTCCCAACTTTCAATCGTCGTCTTGTTCTTTTTTGTTTTTCGTGTCGTCGATTGAATGAAGGGTTGAGAACCTGGTCACTGGCCGTGTTTTAACTTTTCACTGATTCTGAGTGAAAAGGAAGGAAAAGGGCGTCTCCCCCCAAACTTCACACGTACACAAACGACACTTAAGTACCCCACTTGTTACTCCCCATGTAATTGACTCGAAAACAATAGTCCTTTAAACGATAAACGACGACAAGTGACACACTGTTGCGGGGCCATAAAAAAAGGCGTCGGCCTAAAAATTAACACCGTGTTCCTCTCTCCTGTATTATACAGAATCGACTACCGCCCCGCCGAGGGACGCTACGACCTGCGGATTCAGAACGCAACGTACGATCGGGACAATGGAAAGTACGAGTGTCACGCGAAGGAGTCCGGTTCGGGGAAGAAACTCCACTCGACGACAATCCAGCTGAC
>JAQIYH010000247.1:0-11304 GCA_034700885.1 Paratullbergia callipygos | reverse complement strand
AATAAAGAGAATACATTTACCCAATGCACTGCTATGAGCGTACGGCTTGAAAGCGGTGGGTAAACCTCCTTATTTTTATTTTATTAACTTCAATGAAACCCGACCACTAGGTGCAGGTTCATGATTAGGTGCAGGTTCAATCACGTTGCAGTTGTCTGTGGTAACAGCCATTTGACCGGAGAAAGGCAATATGTGATACATATACTATGTCAAAACGCTAGTAACTACTTATAATCACAAAAACCAATTCATACCCAAGGTTTTTGGTTAGCCTTACGCACAGAACAGTCCATCCTTGGGCGCGCGAGCAGAGCTCTCTAATAGAAGGCGCATCCAATGCTAATTCAACATCCAATATTTTTTTGAATCTGGTCGTAAGCTTTCATCACTTACTTGAGCTTGCGAAATACGACATCGCACTCACTGTACGCCACTTCATGTTTCGAAATTATCGCATAAAGTGCGAGTCGGTCTTTAGCATTGAGATTTGGTCTTTGGCTATAGTTGTAAAGTTTATGAAATCTTGAATCGGCTTTGAATGTTCAAGGAGAAAGCGCAAAGGAGATTCAGGAATATTGGACAAAAAAGTCTCATTTTGGGACTTCTTGTTACGATTGCTATTCTTTGAGCCTTACGTGAGACCAAAAAGACACACGTGTTAAGCGTGGGAAGGGTTTGGTCCTTTTAATCAAATTACCCTGAAGTATAGTAGTCCTACTATCCTCACCCAATTTGCCTATCTTTCGTAGTTTAGTTCCTGCTCTCGGCTCTTGTAGTAAAAATCACGACGTTGCGTCGTGTAGAGCTTCAAGGGTAAATCATACGAGGGACGATTGATAAATTCGGTGCATTACCTTAATGGTCATAACTTTTATACATGAAGTGATAGTGAGTCGTATTTTGCCACGTGTGATCCCCTGACACTACTTAACCTTTCCCACCTCTATTTGGGATCTGATATATTCATAATCGTATGAATATATCAGATCCCAAATATTCCCGGCTTCAAGTTTGCAAGCCATGAAATTATCACTTTCTCGAGTTCCGAGCCCGAAGAAAAGGACTTTTTTTGGAGGAACTTCTTCAACTTAGCCAACTCACGGTAGCGGATCAGAGACGCGCCCGGACGGCAGGTCGGGTGGTATAGTTGAAAAAACCCAGTGCTGTCTAATTGAGTCTAGTGCAAGCTTGAATTTATGTTAGATGGACGTTTGTGAAAAATGCAGAATCCATCATTCCATTTCTCATCACTCCTTCTCTGTTCAGCTTGCCTCAATTTCCCCAAGATTTGTGCATACACTAGGCCAGTCATAGGGCTTCCAGAGCGCAAGAACATATCAGCAATATATGACGCTGTCCCAGAGTACCAGCTTTATAGCCTCCCTTAGATTGGATTTTTGACATAGCGTCAAACGGATGCTGGGACCCCAATGCCAGACAATGGACAAATTATCTCTTTGTCTCTGGTTCAACTTGGTGAGCATATGCATCACCTACGATAACAATATGGCTGCTGAATAGGTCTGGATCCAAACCATGAAGTCAAATATTTTGGCAGCTGCATTTTTCATTTCGTGTTTTTGTTTTCTTGTCACAAAATATGAAATCTACGGTGCGCAGACCAGTACAAGGTTTGGTGAAACTGCGGCAACTTTTCAATTACTACAGAAACCCAACTTTGTTTTGCGGGGTGATTCACCCAACGTCGATCCCATGCACTTTCCTGAAACATCCCCGACATCGGCAGGGTTTCCTCCTTTGAGACGGACAGAGTTGTCCGATCCTTGATAAAATTTTCACGTTTAGTACTTTGGAGTAGGCTCTGTTCCCTTGCAAAGCCAAGTTCATGGAAGTTAACAGTTACGGGAGATTTGAACATTCTAAATATGCAACGAATTTATCAATCGTCCCTCGTACATACATACATACATTATAAAAAGTAGAATTGTTAGTATTTGATGCTTCAAAATATGTAGGGTACAATTCACAGCAATGTTGACAGCACAACCGGCATGCCACTGCGGGTAAAATGCTTCTAAGACTGATTATAATTACCTTACTTTGCACTCCACAGTTTCGCTTCGTTTGGAGAATACTGGCGAAGAACAGGACGAGGTGTGTGAGTTGAATTGCTATTAAGGGGTCGCTGCTTCATATTTCGTGTAGCAGCATGATGTCTTCGACGTCCCCTTGGAATAGAGTTGCCACGTTCCCATCTCATGAATGTCTAAGTGTGGATAACGTTGCAGGCACATAAAGCAAAAAAAATTCGTTGCCCCCACACCAAAAAAGGTTTCATCAATCGATCAGTGTTCGGCAAGCCAGTGGAACTTGATATGTTGCGCTGATAATGCTAGCTTTATTGGCTCAAACTCAAACAAAACCATGGAATCGAGCATTTCATCGATATACTATTATAATTTATAAAGAGGATTTTCGCCAAAGGGAATTGGGTAGATATGCAAGAAATCTGCTATAGAATTCTTTAGAATAAAAGCTTGAGCTTGTCCAACTTCGAAACAACTGAATCCTGCATTTGGACCTACTGGAGCCAAGCTTGTCTTGCAGTATGTGCTTCACTGGTCAGTTTATTTTCGCTTTAATCAATTACAGTTGAAGTAACTTCATTGTCAAAGTAATTATGACATTGGGACTGTAGCAACCAAGACCAAAACCAGAACCAAAAGCATCCGTACAATTTGTAGACACAGCATCAATCGCTATCACTCATTTAATTGGGTTGGGATGACAAAATGTACTGAATGAGGACGATATGCCGAGAGTCTTAACCTATGCTATGCTTTCTACTATGCTTTCTACTACATGAACCAAGACGATGCTTGTGGTATTAATCTACTTACTGATTGCATCAATATCCCGCAGTGTTTTGTGTTGCGAGTTAACGAGAAACTAATAGGAGTTATTGCACACCTTCGGATGGGCTACTAGGTTTGTAAATGACTGCGTGCTGGACGCTTCCCCCCGACCCGACCCGAAATGACCCGACTGCGTATCATATATGCATTAGGCAGAAAGGCTTAGGAAGCAGAGAATGTAAGGGCGTTTTGCGATTGTACACTCCCACAATACCATGCCATGTACACATACAGGAAGAGATCACCCCAGAGGTAACAGTGCAATTGGTAAAACTTGGCAGGAAAAATATACACATATATTGCATAAGTGCCTTCCGAATGATTAGATTATCTACCGTGCTCGTTTCATCAAAAGGAAGCGACTGTGAAAACGGATTCGCACGGTTGAATTCGTGAAGTCCACCACTATATGGTGAAGCAAGCGCATGCCACTCAGATACGGTGTATTTATGATATTCTACGAGTAACTCCAGACACTTATGCCGCTGCTCATATAATTAACTACAAATAAATATTATGTGCTTCATTAAAATGAAATGTACTTAAATGATGAATACATTTTAAAATGACTGTATTTAAATGATTTGTCAATGAAATGACTTGTATTAAAGTTAGTTGTCCTGGAATCAGGACTTCTAGCAATTCAACGTCCAAGCAAAAGTTAAATTTTTTATGCTTGAATTCAAGGGATGAGCTTGCCAACATACAGCATACATGGAGGGGAAGTAGACAAAAAATATGACAATTTCGCCTGACAAAAGTATCGCTATAGAAGGAAAAATTAATGGAACTGGAAGTGTATCCATACAAGGATGGACAAAAACGGTCCACTGATAAATCGGTGGAGAAGATTCTTCACGATTAAGAAAGGCTGCGTCCCGGTGAGAATTTAATGGAATCTCCTCGAAGGGGGTGACAGAAAAATTTATTGCCACGATAGAAAATAGATAGGCACAGAAGAGTGGGACAGGAGTATGTCAAAAGTGAAGTGATAGCTAACTCGAATCTGAGTGGTCCTGTTTAATAGCAAGAGCAATTTATTTAAGAAGCATTATCTATTAGATTAATGGAAAGAATTTAGATCAAGTATGCAATTTGGCCAAGAATTGTAAAATGCGATGACACCGAAGAAAAGAGAGTGATTCAACTGCAAGGTCATGACAAATAACAGTTACCAAGGGAACTTGGTATTTTACAGGGGCAGTAGCATTCTATCTTTGATATTAGAATAACGGAATTCAGAAGATGAACTTAACTTAGGTCCAAGTGGTCTTTAACAAAAGAGCTAGCATAGGATTAATAGGATAGTATTGTAACAGTTCCTATCAGTTCTACTCAGTTCCAGTTCCAACAACGGCTGGCAGGTGTCAGTTCCAGTTCCAACAACGGCTGGCAGGTGTCAGTTCCACTTCCAACAACGGCTGGCAGGTGTCAGTTCCACTTCCAACAACGGCTGGCAGGTGTCAGTTCCAGTTCCACTCAGTTCCAAATTTTCATTTATGAGTTCCAGTTCCTACGCTAGACTTTCAGTTCGAGTTCCATCCTCATTTCCAACTTAGAATAAAACACGACTTCGCCATACACGCGGTATCACTCGCGTGGCACTCCATGACACTTCTAAACGCACAGATCACACCAGATCCACAGTCCGTAATGTTACTCCTAATTATTCCTTGAACTGATGGATAATCGTTTTTACATATCTCATTCCTGAGATAACGTTGATAGATGTATGATGAACCGATATCAAATCTAGAGTCATCTAGAGACTGCTAGAGTCATACTATACTGTCACGACTGAAGCTCATAAATTGACACCTGTACTTGGTAGTGGTTGAGTTGTACGAAGTTGTACAACTTGAAGTCAGGTGGCAGCAGCCGCAATTCAGGAACTTTCTAGAACTCAGTTCCCGACAGTTCCTGTGGGCTTGAGTTCCAGTTCTGAGTTCCAGTTCCTAATTTTGAAATACTGAGTTCCAGTTCCAAGTCAGTTCCGTCACGACGATCTGAGTTCCAGTTCCAGTCCCAGAACTGGAACTGGAACTGGAACTGCAAGTAAGAACTGAGTTCTATGCGGTACTGTTACAACACTAGCATACGACCACCAGACCACGCCCCCGAAATTTTTTATGGTAAGAATGACTCCAGGGAGGGTCAAGCGGCAACTTTTAGATTGGGGTGTCCCACAAAAGCTAAAGGAAGTAGGCCTTGACAGCTGTATCTGGGGAATGTTGGCATTTGAGACAAAATTTTTTTTCCCCGTCAAGCCCCACGGGAACACAAGTTGCCTTCTCCGAAGTATGATCCAAAAAATTTGGAGGATTTCATCGTCAGGAAGCCACGTTAAAGGTGACAGGTCCTTAACTCAGATAAGGCTAAAAATAGTTAGCATGAGTACTGTTGTCAGAGTATTACGTACTGAGGCATGCATAAGAAAAAAATAAGAGACACATGCATCTGGCTTGGTTTTTATCATTAGCAGGGTTCACGCATAAGAATCAATCGAAGTTTCATGCGTAAAATATGGACGACGCGTATATTACACGGCATAAGGATTCTAGCTGAGCGTAAAAGGTGACGAAATGAGGTAATAGAAATAATGAACCTTCAGACTCAGAAACGGCAGTATATAAAAAGGAGAATTGGTATGGGTCTAGGAATAGTAGTAGGGTTAGAGTATCCGCTCTTTATAAGGCTCGAAGAGCAAATAAGGTTTTAGAGTAAGAGTGGCTACAATAGAAGATGAGTGAATTAAGAGGGAAAGAATATAAGACTAAAAATACTTCAAGACAAAGCTTGAGCCCTGGAGCACATCTACTTCAAAGATAATGTGCAGAAGAACCGATTTGATGCATATATTGTGCTCGCATATTTCGCACCGCAAATTGGAGTCAGTACGCCACAATTCCTTCATAAATAAAAGCATTTTACAAACATACAATCATGAACGGGCTTTTGCTGCTAGACGCATTTGCAAATATATTCTAGGTTCCTCATTCGCCATAATTTCCCTAATAATTAGTGTCTTGAACATCAAAATTCTCTTGAATGAACAATGAACTCAAAGGGGCGTGTCGCTACTCAATCTTTCCATTATCATCGCAGACCATTGCTAGTGCTGCAGCGGCCCTAACCTAACCTTGCACGGAATATCTACGTTACGCCTTGCTATAGCCGAACAAGTATGACCCTTCGAGATAGGCCGGCTATTTTGCGAGTTCACAGGAAGACTTGGTCTCCTGAATGTGATGCTTTCCCACATCATGAAAGTACTAGTCTTAGTACCCCAAACCTATTTAAATAGTGATCAAATCCTAACCTAACCTAAAAATAACTTTATGAAAACAGCGCGCTATGAAAACATCCGCACGAACAACCACAGGTATAGTTCAGGCGATAGGCCCGATAGGCCACCTTCAACGAAATGTGTAAAGATGCAGTCAATTGACAATTTGTATGACAGCATTCGTACTTGCGACATCTTTTGGAATATACAAACACATGTTCGATAGTATTAAGATGTTGGAATAAAAATCTGAGGAATTTTATAACAAATTTTCGTTTAGTAAAATCACATTCTTTTCTCTGCACCCGAAGCCTATACGCTTGCTAGTATTCACAAAATCGTTTCAAGATTATGTGTAGATTTTCCTGGGTCCGATTTACTTACAATTCAACAATACATGTTTTCTTCGACGAAAATAAAAAGTCATGGTACTTGATGAAATCATTCTTTACTTGCTTGTCTTCGAGTAAACATCACCCCTCCTTTGCTCCAAGAAATTAATCATGGCATTTTCTTGCATTCAGTGCCCTCAGAGTTTTCCCTGCACCCGTCAGTTTTATCAACACATGATTGACCGTTGACCTTCACAATAGTCATCCAGTGTTTCTACAAATCCGAGACGAAGAAATTACACGTGAGCGTGTGTACAACGCGTATCGTGGTAGTGAATGCCATGTTTGCGGTCAGGTTTTTAAAAATCGTCTCAGTCTTGAGACACACTTTCGGAGAGAGCACCAACATCTATACCACGTTGTAGATCAGTCAAGTGAAGGTTTTAGTGAACTGGTATTTTTTACAGAGTCCCAGCATGCACACAATAAAAGCATAATTTAAGTACCTCGAACCAGACGTTCCACCTGTGACGATTCGCTCACGTGCTTCACTATTCAAGATTCTAAAAAGGATTTAATAAAACATAAAAATATCAAAGTCAAAATTCAACTCTTCATCTGACTGGTTAGTTTGCTTTTAAACTTCTCCAGTGCTGGTCGCTTACGATTAATGAGAACGAAAGGTTTCAGTTTTTTTGCATTGCCACTTGCAGATAACGTTAGAGTGATTCGGGCTTTATCATGTCCAGTAGATTTAACAACTTGCTTTGACCCTTTCGTGTCAACGGTCGTCTCAGAAACGCTGTCAAGCCACAAGGCAGTTTCGTCGCAAGCAACAATCGAAGAAGGTTTGTAGTTGTTGTCGATTCGATTCTTCTGAATGTATAGCAAAACGTTGACGATTTTCTCAACGTATGCATCAGGTGGCTTTTGGCAAACCGTAATTTTTCGCGAACGAGAAGTTGTGACGAGTCATAAACCTCTCTAGCCAGGATGCACTCTCAGTAAACTTCCCGGCCCCATATTGGTACTTTGAACACTTTGCTGGCCATTTTGTTGCTGTGTTGTTCAGCGAAACGAAAGCTTTGAGTTTAACTTTGCCTCTGAAGCTATGCTATTTCTTTGTTTATTTCACAAAACAGAATGTCATTGTATTTTGGAGTGTCGTTCTAATAATTCGATTGGCCAATTTCGATGTGATCACAACGAAATAGAACGACATGTCCTTGTATATCGTAGTGTCATAGTAACAGGGAAAATACGGTATATGCACAAGTACAAGGAAAACGTCACAAGAACATGACGAGTGTACTCACGCCTTCACCTCATTTTCACACTCAATATTAAATTCGTCGCAAATGCCTGCAGTGTACAAGCTAATATGTGACAATTTAACTGTGCAAACTCTAGAATTTTACATTTCTGAAGTCTGGATGGATTCGTGACAACATTTTGGACTTTGCGTTTATGACGCTGAAACACAAACCGCTACGAGACTCATCATATATTCCAACGCCATATGCACTCAACCAGAAAACTTGTATTGTTAACATTGACAACAGTGAGATACATGAAGATAATCGACACCAAAAGTGTTTTCTGTGGTCAGTGCTAGCACATCCAAAGCTGGCTGGATCAAAACTTGAGGGGGACAAAAATCGCAACCGTAGCATGTGCAAAATCAGAAGCTATCTTGGCCATTCACCGCTACTAAACCGCGAGGGAATCACGTTCCCAATGAAAATTGAGAAATTTCCACGTTTTGAAAAACTGAATCCTGAATTAAGCTTTACAGTTTTGTGCTACGAAATCCCAGACAATTCCACCCCACGTGAACGAGATGCGTATATTAAAAACAACATACCAACGTCGTGGTGCCCAAACCCAATGGCCCGGTTCGCATCACTGGTGACTTCAAGCACACCATCAACGCTCAGCTCCACGTCACTCAGTACCCACTGATTCGTGTGGATGAGCTCCTGCCCACCACGGCAGGCGGCACCACATTGAGTAAAATGGATGGTGCTGATGGGTTCAATCAACTGGAAGTTGCGCCTAGAGCAAATTCTTGGTGATCAACACTCATACAGACTTATATAGGTACAATGTACTCCCTCAAGGAATTGGCTCGATTGCAGCCATTTTCCAAGAATTTTTTTTCGCAAGCATCGAGTACTTGCGCTACGCCTTGTCTGCTGATGGACTCACGACCGCTCCGAGGAAGGTTGAACCAATTCAACGGATGAACCAGCCCAAGGGTATGACGGATTTGAAATCCTTCCTGGGCTTGCTTAATTTTTATATTCGGTTTGTTCCGTTTGTTTAAGAACAATGTGACGCTCACATGCAAAGGCATGCCATTCAACTGGACACTGGCGTGTGCGAAGATGTTGACCAGGGAGCCTCTTTTGGTGCATCACAATCTGTCCCTTCCGATTGGAATAAGCTGCGATGCTTCATTCAAGGGACTTGGGGTTGTGCCTTTCCACCGGTGCGACGATGGGTCCGAACGCCCGATCGTGCACGCTTCGAAGATTCTGTCACAGACTGAATCGCGGTACGCCGAGATTGAAAAGGAAGCTCTCTACATTGTGTTTGGCACCAAAAAATTATGACTATGACTCTTATCGGAAGTTAGGATACATAAAAGTATTCTCCCTGCCAGTGTAGGATCTCCAGCTTGTCGTTACACTTCCACCTCCGTCCTTGTCTGCCTGTCTGTCCGTCCCGTCGTCTCGTCTTGTTTAAATACATTTGTAGGAATCGCGTGCAGTTGGAGGAAGAAATGCTGCTCCGACGGAATTCCCATGGCGGGTCATGCTCTTCGCAAAAACCGTAGCGACGGTTCTGGTACAATTAATGGCGGTACTATTATCAGCCGCCAATGGGTACAGTAACTCTATGCGTGCATTCTAAACTTTGTTGACGGATTTCGGAACATTACTTTAAAAATAAACAGATTTAGACCGCCGCCCACATCTTCGACACATTACCGAAAGAGGATTTAGGTGTCGATGTATACTACAACACTGTGACGAATCAAATTACGAATCCAAAGCGTAATTCGCAAACACGGCGGACTTCTGTCAACTGTTACTTCCTTCATCCAACTTATAATCCGACCAACACTGGCATTAAGTTTGTGCAAGATTTTACTTTTGAATCTATTATAAACTATTTTTGAGTTTAACACAGATGGCATTGCATTGGTTCATCTTCGAGAGTCAATTGTTTATGGAAATAATGCAAGTTGAAATAAATTGAGGAATCGAAGTAGTATTAGCTGTTGTGATAATATGTTAACCTTCAATTAGTGAAGATGAAAATATAAGATTGTGGTTTTTGGTGCAGTACATACGCCAGTTGTGGGTTTTGGCGTGGAGGATACACCAATTTCCAGCTGATGAAGATAAGATTGAGGTTTGCGATTATACACCAAGACAAATTTGGTGTAAAAACCGGAAAAATAGGTAGCTCTGTATGATTTGGGTAAAAAGAATAGTTCACGAGACAGTATGCAGTAAAAAGTTGCAGTACAATGTTCATTCCACGTATATGTGCATGTGTAGATGCATGTTTCTACAAACATATTTATGAGACTTGAACTCACAATCATTCATTCATTTAATCATCAGAATAATGTCAATGTACTCTATGGAAAATGTGTGCTTGTGTATGTGTGATGGTCAAGACTGAGTTTATTTTATCTCTACATCCTCCTTCACATATTTGTAGTTATACATACATTTCATACAACCATTTCATTACGCATTATATCTTTTTCCTTTCATATTAGTTTTAGCCTCTACACTGCCAGGGACGACATTCAGTTTTTTTTCTTCTGACAGTGAATTTCAAAATCATTTCATCATGTAACATGCTATACCTGGAGTAAACCTCTGATTCGTTCATGAGCTGGGGTTTCAATGAACCCACTCAGCAAATAGTCTCTGCTCTTGGAGTAGGATTATTTGTGGAACCTGAAATCTGATTTCAGTCCGCCTCCAGTTGGGGCGGGGCTACCAGATCTCAGCTTGCCAGGAACCTCTTTCTCGTTTCTTTTCTGCTTAAACGTATGCTAAATAGTATTTCCGTTCATTGTCTTAGTCTATACCAAACCAAGTGCTACAACCAACCAAGGGGAAATTGTAAAGAAGTACAACACGATTGATTCTCAATTGAAGCTGCTGACTGAGACCACGGAAATAGCAGACAAAACAGAGCCGTAAATGTGGGACAATTAGAGAAAGATTTGGAATTACTCAAGACGCAAGCCATCCGACGCACTAGTAAAACAGTTGGTGTTGAACTCTTCCAAAGGAGATGTCCTGTCTCTCATTAGTTTAGTTGCCTTTATTTACATACTCATTGCGTGTGTGCTGCTACTCATTGAAGTTTTGGAAGCAACATGAAATGCTGTGGGGTTGAATGCAGGAATAATTCGCATGCACGATGATCAACGATTAATATGATTGAGAAGAATGGCGGGTTGATTTATTAACGGGATTGTCACAACGCTAGTTGAGTTAAGATTTGCTTGATTTCCTGCACTTAAGTATTTTTAAGTCGACTTTGTGCTTTGCCATTCATATTTAAGGAAGCCCTTGATGAAAAGGTATGACATTGTTTAGTGTGATTTGCAGATTTGAGTTGATATCGATATTGATACTTGTACCTTTTCGTGTGTTTTAACCGAAGTCAGTAAAATTAGAGTGGGTGATAATACGCCAACTTGCAATTAGTGAAGATTAAAAGATAAGATTGTGGTTTTTGCTTGCGGAACATACGCCACTTGTGGTTTTGGGCGTGA